>JBBPRF010000557.1:0-20169 GCA_038092875.1 Lanmaoa pseudosensibilis | reverse complement strand
CAATCATTTTCTGGACAGACTACATACTACTAGTAGATTACAAAAGTGTGATGTGGTAAGACACGAACTCAAGATTGAAAAGTGTGGCGAGGGGAACACATAAGCGCGGCGAGGATCACACAAAACGCGGCGAGAATCACACAAAACGCGGCGAAAATAAATGTGCAAATTTAGCGCCATATTCACTGTCCTCTTACCTCGCTACGAGTTGCATTCTCCTAAGTTTCCTCCTCTGCGACGCGTTCCACTGTGATCGAGGTCAGAAGCAGGAACGCCTTGCAAAGTGTTACACTAGCATACCACTCCTGCCAGGCGGTGAAACAGGTCAAGGCGGCATATCTAGCGCCGCTCATTCCTCTTCATCCGCCCTCAATGCCTGGTCGCTTTGCGTCCGCCCGTTCGAGGTGCCTGACGGATCAGCTGTCGTGAAACGAATCTGCCACTATCACAGTAAGTTGAACTTTGTTCGGCGACATTACTATTCCCCGGCAGCCCGGACCGACCGCATCTAATCTTCTGACTTCCAACCTCCAGTCCGCTCGTCCCCGGTCGAAAATGCCACGAGTGCTTTTCAAGGGACGATCGACTCCCACTGCTCCAACGGCAGGCTCCGTTCAATCGCTGTCTATCTTTCTGCCCTCACATGTACTCGGACATCAGACCCATTCAACGCGCCACTTACTCCTTCATCGCTCTTAGCCTCAGCCACGACTTATCGCTCAGATAACGCGATCTACAAAAAGGCTCCCACATCTTTTCTACTCAAGGGACCCGAGAATTCCCCACACATACACACACGCTGAACAATTTGTCCATTCAGTCTGCCATTGTCGAATAGCTACTCCGCTGTAGAGATGTCAACGCCCCCCGGCCCCTCGACGAGCGTCGATCACGTAACCGCCCAGCCCCGGAGATGACCATGCATCACGAGAACCGCAGCAGATATCTCACATCGGCCCAACTACCTTGGTGCCTCAGGCACGTCGACCCATCTCGTTCGGAGCTGTTCTGGACCCACATAGATGCGCCGGATGATAGGCAGTGAAGATGCCATCATGATACGTACGTAGTATCTTACCTAGCAGGAATAACAGTTCCGGCCTCTACAAATGTTCCTTGTTCTTAAAAAACATGACGCCCCGATGGATGCGCAGGAACCGAGTTGGGGTGATATCTCCGACGAGAGACGAGAGTAGTTGGCAGTCCAATTGCGTCTCGTTGGAAGTGGGTAGTATTACATTCGAGACGCTACCCTCATGTACACTTCCTATCACGTTCGGGATAAAATCAAAAAGAGAGGGAAATACAATAAAATAAAGGACGATTAAAACAACTTGCCCCTCATTTACAAAAGGAGTAGCGTAGTATACCTGTCCTGTCCTTACGTATTGATCCGTCGAAAAGAGGGAAAGAAGGGAGGGAGTGTTTCGCGATGAACATGCCAATGTGAATCAGCAACACCAAACCCGTCTAGAATTCCTGGACTACCCGTACCCCAAACCAGTTCCGGGTCTCTTCGTCCCACACCACGAGGGGAACCTTGACTTGACCAGAAGCCATCCCAGTCACAGCGACCCTCCAGTCTCTGAACTCGCCAAATGTGCCCTGTCGGAGGACACGCACAACTGGAGGGGCTACTTTCCCAGCCTGCGTTTCTCTCAGATAGTTCTCGTTGTGTCGTTGAAGGTACATGTGGAGTTCCTGAGACACAGAGGTCGGTGAAGCGCCTAAAGGAGCGAAAGACGACGAGCGCACATGCGTTAGCAGCCCGATCCCAACATACAAAAGGGACGACGGGAGGACTCACCCAGCTCGCCACGCGGTTCTACGAAAAAGCAGTAACGGGGTATGCTCTCGCGATAATCTGGGGAGACGCAAAACTCGGAGATGACTCCGAAAGAATCAGAGGTCGAGTTGAGTGCATTCAAGAGTTCCTGCCCGGTCACGATCTCATTGGCAAGACGTATATAAACGCTACAGAATGAAAAATTAGTTGAGTATTCCTTTCGGTGTGGTTCAGATTCTTTGCTCACCCCCGTCGCTATCGTGATGACGAAAGGTGAGTGAAAGAGATCCACTAGGTGATCACTATAGACGAACCTCGAGATAATGTATGACCGGTTGGCCATCACGAGGATCAAAGCCGACGACCTCGATAACGTCCCCAAGACGGTATCTCCAGAACCCATCTCTCGTTGTCAACACCACCTCATACTTTTTACCAACCTCGATGTTCCACTGAAAGACAACATTAGATCATCCAACCGCACGGGAACATGACATGCGAGTACCGTTTGCGTGACATACTTGGATTCCTCGGGCGCGTCTACAGGTAAAAACTCTATGATGTCGTCTGATCCGACGACTTTGTACAGGCTAGCGTCCCGATGGTCATATGCGAGCGCAAGGAAGGCCTCGCTGCAATTGATACCCAACGTGCGCAGCTCCACGTCCGGCCCAATGTAATGCCGGATCTGATCAGCATTGAGTGGTCAACAATCTCCGGAGACGCGGTGGGAACTCACTTCCGGGACGACCGTCTGGAATGGCCCACTCGAGATGGCAACAACGACCCGTAGTCCAGGCCAGATCTTGGTCAACCATGCGGGTGACCGCGCATGCCGGCGAATCTTGCGGAGCTCCGCTGCGCGTTTGGGACAAGGAGGCAAGAATTTCTGATCCAGGACGTGTTGAGTGATCGTTTCTCAAATGTGTTCAGGGAATGTAGCTTACCAGGAGCTTGTCTTTGAGATCACCCACGTCAACTGAGTCCGGAATCGAGCCCGTATCGATGCATTCGACAAACATGTACCATTTCTCTTCGATGACGCGACAAAAATCACGGAAAATGGTGCTAAACATCGTGTTGATGAGTTCGACTTTGGGTTCGTAGAGGGCGAATAGCGCATGCATGAAGAGGAAGGACTTGTAGTTGGAGATGAAGGAGACGCCCAGTGGAGAAGAATGGCTTGGGACTGGATAGGTAGGTCAGTTTAACTCGGTTGCAAGCTCCTGGACACAAAATCCCGCGTACCCTTTGACGCATGGTACAGCGGATCTCTGTCGACATGCTGGGAACAGCTCAGTGCTACGAGTTAGTGAGGGCCTGCATGAACAACGCACCATGTCGTTGAACATTCTGATGGTGCCTGTTGACATCAGACACACTGGCATCCTCAGTTTGACGTCCCCGTCGTCGTCCAACCCATCAACCACTTGACGATGTCGTAGTGAGTAAACAATGCAGTTCATTCCCCCAGACTTGCTGGCTGGACTTGAAGCCTTCATAGTCTCTGACGTTGAAGTGGACATGTGTTCCGGATGACGATATTTAGGAAAGTATTTTGTTACGCCAGAGGACGTGCCCGACGAGTGCGCAATGAACTCTGGAAAGCCTGGTGACATGAGGTTTTCGATCGAGGGCATCTTACAGGGCTTTTCGAAGAGCCGTGATATGAAGGGAAGGTAGTGCTCGTAAACGCTGAGAGGAACGTTGTCGTGAAACGTTGTAAACACCGTATCGGACCCGTCGTTGAGTTTGATGGCATTTCGAAAGTCGGAGAGAATTTCGGATTCGTTGAAAAACGTAGATATGGAATTTGTTTTGACGAGGTACGAAAGCACGGCCTGCGTGCGTTCGCGGAGACTCGTCACGAGCGACGGGGTAAGGACTGGAATTGGCTCTGGGGGGAATTCGTTGGTTGGGGACATGGTGTTGGAAGAAACGCCGTGAGGATCGCCTTATTATATAGGTCAGTCCCAGCATGATGACGGATCAACCCAACTTTATCGGCCTGAGAGTGATTTGCACAGTATCCAATGTCCGAATATCAATGGGATAGTCTTGTCCCTTGGTTACTTTGGGAGCGTTGTGATCCTGTCTCGTAACGGAATAGCAACAGGCTGTGAAGGGAACTTGAAACATCATTAGCACATGTACACTCACTGCCCGACAGAACTCATTAGAGTCTGAACGATGGTTGAACGGCGGGTTGCAAGAAGCAATGTATAAATGTGATTGGTTCTTGGGACAGCCAAAGATCTGTTTAAACGGTGACACCACCAAGGGGAGAGTGGGCCTGCAATGCCTTGCCTGACCCTGCACGGCCACTGGCATATGGCTACCACCGGGCGCCGTGAGGATTTGCTTGGCCTTCAACGTCGCTCACGATGCGATGCAAAATACTATAATAAACAGAAGGGATTGAGGCCCATCATCCCATCATGCCCCCTGAAAGCCGCAGCCACTGGTGTCAGGCGGTGCTGGTACAACTCTCAACTCCCACTGCCCGTGACTTTTGGCTCTGCAAAAGACGAGGCATGGAGGGCCCAGGTCGAGTAAGTTACCACGTATTCCTATTCTCTTATCGATGGGGTACAGAACGATGACCGCGACGCCGAGGGACAAGACAAGTGAGGAAGAGAGAATGAGAGCTCATTGTCATTACCGATGCCAGGTGTGGCGGTGCGCTACCCAGGAAACTTGAATAAAATTATCTCCGATTCAAAAGAAGTTAGAGATCAAGACAGCCGATGCATTTGCCGAGTGGATTCATTGTCCGAATGTCAAGCATAGCCCAACCGTGGGGAGACCGTCGCACAGCAGAAAACACAGGGACACTTTGATCGGACAATCACACTGACTTGTATATGGAGAAATAGAACTCCTCAATCCGGGTCTGGGTTCAGCGTGAGCAATGGTACTCGAAAACTGACACGCTGAATCTGCGGTTGGGGGCAAGGCACGACGAACACTGACTCATTTGAAAAAAAAAAAAAAAAAAAAAAAAAAGATCGATGTAGGATGCCGAGCGGTGATACTCGAGAAACACGATCGACGCAGGTCCTGGCAGGATGAGTGGACAGCACTTGAGAGCGCATGGTCGAGGACGAAACTCGAACACTGGCACTCGAGAAAGTGCGGTCGGGCACGAAACACAAGCCCTGGCAGTCGAGCAAACACGGCCTGGAAAAGCGTGAGCGGTGTTCGAGGGCAGAAGACCAAGGTTACAAGACGATTTGAGTGCAGTAATACAACACAATAGAGTTGTGTAACGACAGTACTAAGACTTGAAACAGTGCTAGAACTTGCGAAACGCCATCATGGAAATGAACCGCTAGGCAATGAAAAGCCAGTAGTACTGTCGTCATATTCCGAACCCCTGCCCCATCACAACTCAGAGTACTATGGGTCTACAGTCCTGCATTACTTCCTGATATTGCCCCGCTATCGAGCAGATCTTGGCGAATTTGACCAACCTGACGTTCCATTTGATTGAGGCATCCCTGGGTTTCTTCCAACTCGTCTCCCGCAATAAGCTTCATCATCTCTAGTTCTTGCATACGAAGACGCTGGTACTGCATCTTTGCAACGTCAACTTCCCGAGTCATTCGAGCAAGATCAAGTATTTGCTTGTTCATGTGGTTTTTAACTTCACGATTTCGACTGTCGTCGAACTTTGGATAAAGTGAGTATGGTTAGTGAAGACATTTGACTCGGGGCACTTACGGACGTTTTCACCACCTTCTGCATCTTTGCGCAGTGAGGTGAAGTGTATTCTCCACCAGGTCTAGGGAGCGCTGTGTAACAGTCGAGCGTGCGTTTTCCGAGAGAGGAAGATCCGTTTGGTGGATGGTACAATTCCGAGCGATTAGATGTTTGGACGTGTGGTGAACTGGGAATAGCGACCCTTGCTGCAACAGACATACGAGAAGATGAGGGAGGTGATACAGACTTGTGGTATTCAGGTCAAGCCAGCTTAATCAAGGTCAATGAGACCGTTACGCATAGGCTTACTACCGACCTAGGGTGAACGGGAACTTGAACATTTCGGCGAATATCAGTTCTAATTCTTTGTTATCCTGACATCGCGGGATTCCCGCTCTGCTTGGTCTGCTTGGTCTGCTCGGTCTGCTCGGTCTGCTCGGTCTGCTTGGTCTGCTCACACGTTTACACGATCTCGTAAACGTTCTTACCGGGTTTGGCTCACTGACTTCTGTTTACAGCGCTGCCCTCTATGGGTCGTGCTCCAAATGAGGCCGGTTGTAAAACACATTTTGTGGCTCCTAACTTCCTGTGTAAAAGAAATCACGTCAGTTTGCTGTGATGTTGTGTATATTCTGTCATGCCTGTGGAAAACCTCCCTTTTGCACGGTTAAATCATTGAGACAGTTTCGCTGACGCGGCGCCAATGAAGCTGCGGTCTGGGTAATATTTAGTCGGAGATGTATATTCAAGCACCTAGTTGGCAAGAGCACGACACCTGACGCAGGGAATGCGTCGGCAAAAATCCTTGCTTGACGGATCGATCGATCAACCGCAGTGATGAAGCCAACGATCAGTATGTCCCCAGACGGCGGCCAATAGGTGTCCATTCGAGGTGCCTGACGGATCGATCGATCAGCCGCAGTGATGAAAACGAAATCCGCTATTTACTCTCAGTCGAACTTTGTTCGGCGACATGACTATTCCCCGGCAAGCCTGGACCAACCTGCATCGACTCAGGTCTGACCTTGAACGTTAACTGAACTTCCAATCCGCTCGTCCCCCCCGGTCTAGAACACCGCAAGTGTCTTTTTTCACGCGATGATCGACCCCCACCTCCAAAAACCTCACCTCCACCGGCAGACTTCTCTCACACATGTCGATTGGCAGATCGATCATTTATGCGGGTATCCCAATTGAAGGTAAACGACCTAGACCGATCCAGTCCAGTGGAACCTCTATCAGCCCTTTGCCACACCACCCCATTTTTAAAAACGAGAGTGGGGATTGGTCCGAGTCTCCTCTACCTCGGGACCAACGTCCCGAAATCGGGTATACGCCCTGATATTCAGGGTACGCCACGTCCCTCAAGATAGAAAATAAAAAATAACTCCATTCAATCACTGTCTGTCTTCCAGCCCCTCGCGGGTACTCGGACATCAACGCGGTATCAAACACGCGGCAGATGATATGGAAACCACATCCGTACGCGTGTACCACGGGTACGTTCTTCCCGTTAAGGTTTAGCTCCAAAGTTTTCCAACACGGTCTCTTCTGGTCCCCCCATCGTCTCTCGGATGTCCGATCTTGGAAGCTGGTGCTCCTATCGATAATCTCCGGCACGCGTCGCCGCGGTCGTAGGGTTCACGTTATCTGGGTCCCGTGTCCTTTCGTGGACCCTTCTCTGGTTTTCTATGATGTTCTCCGCTGGCCACGACCATGCCACGACCACGCCACATAACCACTCGTCGCGACGTCCATAGGGTCTAGGGTGTCTGGCCGACCGGCACAAGGGCTCATCATGAGTGGCATGTCCAAGTCCCGCACGTTGTTAGATAGGCAGATATACTCTGCCCTTGAATCGGATGAGATCCGTGTTAATTCATTCTGTGGAGTAGCTACATGTGTAGGCTGATGTGACGAGGAAAACGAACACCGGGAGCGGGGAGTGCGAGTTAACGCTAAAAGGTCCCGAATCGTACATGTCCTCAAAGTAAAAATGGAGATAGCACAAAATGGCATACAGACGCAAAAATGCGTCTGAGGAAAGAGGGAGAAACATGTGCGAGGCAAGGCGTTAGTTAAGACGCCTGACCTGCCTCTTAATGGCACCTGCATGGGCCACTAAAACAAGTACAACAGTACAATAAACTTAAGCCCTTAAACCGGATGTAGGTAATAGACCAACGAGCGGGTATCAAAGAAAACAACGAAACATGCGATGATGCAAATGTGGTGACTGACGTGGGATGTGGTTGATGATATGAAGGAACGTGTAGAAGTGAAACGGGGAACCAGTCCTGATCAGGGGATGGTGAGCTTGGTGTCAAATCACCGAGGATGTATGCGTACCGGGTGATCGTGAGCATACATAGAAATCGTAAGGGGTTCATCATGATAGACCAGGGATGTGAGGGAGTGTACCGAGATTCAGGACCCAGTCGCTGCCAGACTTTGGTTGAGTCAGGCCAAGGAAGATCGTCCGATGCAAAAGGACGTCGACTCTCTTCCACCCCAAGGAACGCTCGACTTCAGGAAGGCCGGGAGCAAGTTTGCAGCGAAGGCGGAATGCGTCCTCAACTGCTCGGCGGTCACGGACCAGCCTCCGCTCCTCCAGAGTGAGCTGCTCATTAAAGGCCTTGTATATCGCATCGAAAACGTCTCGACAACAGACTCCGTGGGCGTTCTTGACGTCCACCTCCCAAGAAAACGGCCCGTGCTCGAACGTGATGAGCATCTTGGTCATGGTGCCATTGGCCGCGGGTTTGTTCAACTGGTCTTCGGAGAGTTTCATCCGACAACTACGATCCTGGAAGACTATTTGATCCACCGGGAAGGCCATATCAAAGCGAAGGAGTCGCCTTGATCGTCGAAGATCAAAGGGAAGCAGCTGCCAATGCAGATTGAACGCGGGCTGTTTCATGGGCACTGCCACCAAATAATGATCAGATAAGGTATAATACAATGATAGACAGGTTTGAGCGTGGGAAGAAAGGGCAATGATAAGGGGGAGACAAGTGGGCGGCGACGCGTACTTACCCAAGTGCGATCCTGGGGGCAACACGTTGGGGATGTTGTACTGAGAACAAGCTCCTTTCTTGGCGGCTAATATCTCCCCATCGCTGTCGTACGAGTCGCGGGGCTGTGCGTTCCTGCTCCCCTTGAGGATAGACCTCAGGGGCTTGGCAGGCTGTCCAGCAGTGGGATTGGCCCTGGACGACGAAGGCGCCATGGCGGGGGTCTGCGGCCGCCGCATGTCGGCACTTGTTGCAGGACGGGAGGGGCCTGAATAGAGCTCCTCTGGGAGGGACAGCTTTCGAAGCTTTGGAGTGTCCGGAACGAAACCTGGGCTGGTCGGGGTGTGGTGTTGCTTGTACATGACGATCGTGATCAAATATAAAAGTGTCGTGGCAGAACGAAGGCGGGGGCGGGGGCGGGGAGTGATACGGAGACAACGGGCTCTTGAGTGCGAGTGTGAGTGAGTGAGGGCGGTACTGCATCGAGAATGATCGCACCTATATGAAAGTAGGAACCGAACCACGAGCTAGTGCGGTTGGGGGATGACCGCAGTGGCCCGCGCAGTCGAGCTCCTGGGACCTAAAGGTAGGCGGACAAGAGAGGGAAGGGGGGAGAAGCGAGTTATAAGTCTTACTCGAGGCAAGGGCACGAGGCGGCCTCTGTAAATATATATCAAGGTTGCACCCAATAGAGTCCGCCCAATCACATCCAAGCACGTGATCCACAGCAATGACCACAGCCACGTCAGGGCCCTACCAGGGGTCGACTCCACGCGCGTCTCGTACAACGGCCGAAGATTGGCGTACACTGAATCGTTCCGATGAAGCACCGACTTCTCGAAGCATTCCCCTTGCCCCTCGCCCACAGCAACATCGCCTCGACCTCAGACACAGTGAACACATGGGGTAACCCAGATACAAGACATGCCCCATGCACATTCTGGAACGTACATCCTGGACGCTGCTGTCCCATTTAGGCAGGTGCGAACCAGCTCGCGACGCGCCCGGAAAATGAGGCTTGGCCACAAGACGCGGGTAATCGCTACATCTTGTCTGAAATCGCATGAGGCATGCGCGCTGCAACTTGTCTGACATGCGATAGCATTCCTTGTATCAATCCTCGTGCCGGAAGCAGGATCTGGATGGTTTGCCTGCAGGTGGCAAAGATAGTGTTGATCCGCTAAAAGTTCTTTGGAACTAACACGGCGAAGTAGATGTCAGCGCGTTGTCATCGGCCGATGGGCAAATTCATGCTACCAAGGAATCAAAAATACTCCTTCTCCGTGTTTCCATGTTGGAACTACCCCATTCTTGCACCAACGGGCGAGAGACACGGAGCCAAGTCGCTTGCGACCGTCCCAAGGAATGCGCAAGGACGGAATGCGCTCCGCCAGTGGCCCAGCAAAAATATGGCGAAAAGAATTACCCGTGGCTTACCGTCCTTGAGCTTGGCCACCGACAAGAACAACATCCAGTCTGGGATCTGTCCCATACCTTGATCCAATCTTGGGGGGGGGGAAGCGATGGTGGCAGGTTCTTCCATATGATGCGAACCGCGGTCCTGTCACTGCCCTCGAGCGCTCATCGTCCGCAGCGCCCAGCAACGGCCACAGCGGCTGCTATATAGATAGACTGGAAAATAATTTAGTACAGCCACGACGTAATCGCCAAGAAGTGGAAGACAGCCTCAAACGTCCTAAAAACGTTCAGAACGATGAAAAAGATGCCAACACGGTGTTGGTGAAGCATGCAAACGTCGTTGCAAACTTTCCAACACGCTTGCCAGCAGATGGGCCTCTGACATTTCAACCAACCAGCAACCGTGTGAACAGATATCCAAAACGGGTGACCACCAAATTTTGACTGGACCGTTTGGTCGACGTCGCACACGGCGAGCACACACACGATGGCGACGCACGCACTGTTCGAGACAGCCTCGGGCTATGCCATATTCGAGGTCAAACTCCACGATGTGGTCGGCTCACAAACCAAGGCCGTCCAAGACTCGATCACCGACTTTTCAAAGTTCACCAAGATGGTCTCCCTCCTCAGCTTTTCCCCGTTCAAGAGCGCTGCTGACGCGCTCGAGAACATAAACGACATATCCGAGGGTGCGTGTGGCGGTCTATTTTATTTGATGTCTCTACCTTTTTTTTTTCTCTTGCTCACGAGACATCTCGGTGACCAGGCATACTGAATGACCAATTGAAATCCCTCCTCGAGCTCAACCTCTCCAAGGGCGGAAAGAAATCCTCCAAAGTAAAGCTCATCGTACACGATGCTCCACTCGCCAACGCCATCTCGGACGGCACAGGCCTCAAATGCGATGCCTCAGAGGACGCCCAAGAAATCCTCCGCGGTATCCGTCAACACGCCCACAAACTCCTCAAAGGTCTCGACGCCAACGACCTCGTCAAAGCCCAACTCGGTCTCGGCCACTCCTTCTCTCGTGCCAAACTCAAATTCAACGTGAACCGAGTGGACAATATGATCATTCAAGCCATTGCGCTTCTCGATCAACTCGACAAGGACGTCAACCTCTTTGCGATGCGTATTCGGGAGTGGTACGGGTATCATTTTCCCGAACTCATCAAGCTCGTGCCGGATAACTACCAATATGCACGTCTCGCTCAGTTCATCGGGGACAAGGACACCTTGACAGAGGACAAACTCTCCGAGTTGGCCACCATCGTCGACGACAACGCGACGCTCGCACAAAACATCCTCGACGCCTCCCGTGGATCAATGGGGTCGTCCATCTCCGACATCGACATGCTCAACATCTCCGCCTTTGCCGCCCGCGTCGTCTCCATCGCCGATTACCGCAAATCCCTCGTCGCCTATCTGTCCGAAAAAATGAACCTTGTCGCACCCTCGCTGACGGCACTCCTTGGAGAGCGCATCGGCGCACGGCTGATCAGCCACGCAGGCAGTTTGACCAATCTCAGCAAATACCCCGCCTCGACCGTCCAGATCCTCGGTGCCGAAAAGGCCCTTTTCCGAGCACTCAAGACAAAAGGCAACACGCCCAAGGTGAGCGAGGCAGCACACACTGTCACCGACACACTGATCTCATCTCACGCAATCGGTAGTACGGTCTCTTGTACCATTCCTCGTTCATCGGTCGCGCCGACCCCAAGCACAAGGGCCGGATATCACGGTTCCTGGCAAACAAGTGTTCAATCGCATCGCGGATCGACTGTTATACAGGTACGTTCCGTCACTTCCTTTCTTCTTTGGGTACCGATGCCGACGAATGTGTCCCCCCTCCCCTACCTAGACAATCCCACCTCCAAGTATGGCGAAGCCCTTCGCGCACAAGTCGAAGAGCGTCTTGCGTTTTTCGAAACTGGTGCACCACCCACCAAGAACGCAGACGCGATTCGCCGGGTGTTGGATAGCCTTGCGCTTGATGACGATGACGACGACGAAGAAGAAGAAGAAGGGGCAAGAGAAGATGATGATGTGGAGATGGAGGACACGGAGCCCATATTACCTCTGATTGAGATGTCGCCACCGCCAAAGAAGAGCAAACATAAGGACAAGGAGAAAAACAAGGGGAAGGAGAAGGCCAAGGAAAAAGAGGGGGACAAGGACAAGGACAAGAAGAAACAAAAGAAACGGCGGTCAAGCGAGGCGATGGACGTTGACGAGAGCGATGCCGAAGAGGACGAGGGCGAACCGCCAGCCAAGAAGATCAAGTTGTCCAAGGAGGAGAAGAAGGCGCTCAAAAAAGCTGCCAAGGCGGCGAAGAAGGCGGAGAAGGCTGCCGCGGCGATAACAGAGGTGTGTCCTTTTTGTCATCTTTTTGGTGGTGTGTACGCTTTCCTGTGTTGACCTCCCCCTCCCTCCGACAGGACGGCCCATCAAAGAAGAAAAAGGACAAGAAGGACAAGAAAGAGAAGAAGGATAAGGAAAATAAGAAAGCATGAATGGTGTGATGAACATCGTTTCCTATCTTGTTTCTTTTCCGGTATCTCTCCTGTTGTATTCTTGTTCAATGGCCACTGGCTATCCCACCCAACCAGTCCAACTGAGACTTACCCCGAGTATGATTTGGGAACACAAGTCGGTAAAAACGTGCGTGATTACGACACGATGCAAGACAAGATCATGCGATCGATGGTAAAGTATCGATTACTCTTCATTAGGCTACGCCGTAGGATAAGCATCAAACATCCAGCATCCCACATCAAACATCCAGCATCCCACATCCAGCACTCCACGTCCTAGATCATCCCCGTACCCTCCACTCCTAATCCAAGGCTGCATTAGCAGCCTGAACCACCACCACCCCACTCGCAGACCCAGCCGATGCAAATTCCGACATCCCCAATCGTCTTCCGCATGACATCCACCCCAACTCCGGATCGACAATAGGTCTCCACGACCCGCTTCATCTCCGTGTGATGGGCGAGTCGTCTCGACCAGCGACGATCAGGAGCCGGGGCGGGGTCTCCCGGAGGGCACGTGCGTGACGGATGGCAGCGTGTATCGGCACCGGTGTGGTCGAAGAAGTGGATGCGCGAGAAGATGTCGCGGAGGGCAGGCGTGGTGCCGTCGGTGTTAGTTTTCGTCTTCTTCGTCTTGGTGTCGGGCGAGGAAGTGGTGGTGGTGGGGGGGGGGCGGCGTATTTGTACCAGGCAATGTTGTCGGCTGTTTCAGATTGGAGACGTATCGAACTCGTTGGTCGACCGTGGATCGTATCCGGGGTCTCGATCGTCTAAGAAAGAGGAGAGGAAAGAGATAGAGAAAAGGCATCAATCGTCAATCCGCCGAATTTTTTTTTTTTCGTGTTTATTGTCCAACAGGGCGCCCTATGCCGGACACTACGTACGTGTAGGTGTCGTGCGGGGTAAGCCCCTTCGGCCCACCTTGTCCTCGAGATGCACCATCGACCGTCGCTCCGACTCCCCTCCCCAAAATGCCCACCCGTATCTGGCTCCCCCTCGCACTTCACCATCCTGAGTGCTCACCACCGTCGCCGTTATCCTCGGATTCAAATAAAGCTGCACCACAAGCTCAAGCGCCAGCCGAGCGTCCGGTCCACCAAAGAACGGCAGAAAGAGATACGTAGAACCTCCGACGCGCACTCCCGATCGATCACCCGCGTCGATAAAGAACGCCACGTCCGTCTTGCTCTGTGCAAACACGCCGCGTACGAATTGAGAATGGGTCACCGAGGGGGATTTATCCGTTTTACTCCCCAAGACGCTACCAAAAAGCACGTCGAATGGGTTGTGATCGCTCTTGGCGATTTTTGGCATGATACTACCCGTGTCTGGCATATCAACGACCGTCGGAGCAGTGGGGGGCAGCCACGGGAATAAGATGAGGAGGGACGCATGTCTCTGCGCGTGCTCTGCAACACTCTGCGCGAAATCGGTCATATCGCACGGCAGACAACGACGTCATCACAGCCAGCTCGTTCAGCTTCCCAAACATCCGGAATATACCAAGCACATGGTCCGTGCGGATCAAATTGTCGGCAGCCGACGATTTTACCGGTGTCGCCAGGGTTGCTCTTCGGTGATGATAGACGCTTTTTCATCAAGTTGTCCATGCTCATCGCCTTCCATGTGTGGCGCAGTCGCACCCACCTGAACCCAGTACTCGGGCGGGTAGAGTGACATCACGATGGTAGTGATGACCGTCAGAATGAGTGCTTCAACGAAAACATGGAGAAGACCCTTTGCGAAAGAGCGGAGAGGACGATGATGCCGACGCGCGTATCGAGCAATTTGAGTTCGGTAAGGATACGACAGGGAATGGGGAATGCGGTAATCGAGTTTGTGCCACCTGTGAAAAGCGCGAAGGAGGTGAAGTAAATCTGAGAGGGGTCGATGAAGTGATGGTACATATAATGGGATGGAGAAAATGCAGCCGAGACCAAAGAGAACAGCGACGCCAGCTAATGATACGATGACCGACTTGCGTGGATTGCGCTTGATAACATTGGTATCAACCCCGAGACCAACGAGAAAAAGGAACAGACAAAGGCCGATATTAGCCACAACTTTGCAACTGATGACTTACCAACTTGGACGATCCATAACCTCAAGGGATCCAAAGTTGTGAATGCTGCGGGGTTTGTTCCAGTAATGAGACCCCCCTGTTGTAATGATAAGCTCAAGAAAGATGAGGGAGAGGAAAAGGACCTCTCCAGTCACCACCCGCTTCGGAAGATGGTTGAAGAGGCGGATGGTAGTACCAGAGAAGGCGGACATAGGAGTAAAAAGTCTGAGATGGGCCTTCTAGTGGTGCTTATATGTACTTGTGGTATTGGAGTTGTCTTCTACCAACCCACTAACCTGATGTCTCGTATGGACCTACTCGTCTCAACAGTTTAGCGTAAACGTTTTGCGTTCCTGTTTCCACCGTCCGACCGGGCGAGAGCTCAAATCGCTCCCACAGTCCATCTCGAGACTTGGCCGGATAGTGAATGGACAAAAACTGCCCCTAATGATACCTGACTTGCAGTTTCCACATTAGCTTTGTATCAGGCTCGAGATCCATTTGGCGTGGCTACGCAAGATGGGATCCTAGGTGTAAACCCACTGGCATCCTAGTCACGTGTACGATACATATACCGCCGCACCTCGTAGAGATACGACAGTCGCCCCTCGTACGTTGTAGTCCCCCTATAGAGGGTGGTCCAGTTCTGTCGCCGCGTGTCTCAGTGTTTTCCGCCGTGTAGAGGGCCGCTCTCAAGAATCACGGTGTGTCGGAACCCTACTCTCTGGTTAGGGTTAGGTTCCGCATAAGTATGACCATGACTTTCCACGGGCGTACACTTTTGTTTTCCCACATGACATGCAAGCTTGATGTCAAAACCACCGTCCTCTACCCTAGACACCAGCTCTCCTTCACCTCGACCTGTCAAACATGATGGCGACTTCATTTCAGCGGCCGAAAGAGGGGTCTTGGATGAGGCCAAGACCAGATTGGTAAGTCTTTTGCACTTTGGATCTACAGAAAAGATTATGTTGTTCCTTCCTACCAACAGATTCTACCCAGGAATCCAAGCCCTTCCCCTCATGAGTGATCTGCCATGATGAGGGATGCCTTGGAGAGGAAGAAGGTGGCTGTGTTCCTCCTCACTTCAGCACAGAGTGATGTCGAAACACAAGCTTTATTCATGATTGAGGAGAAGGGACTATTCATTTCTACAATGCACACTATGACATTGGGGATCCTTATACTGCTACCGGTAAATTCATCAAAGCTGCATCCTGCCTGACCATTAGTTGCCCTGCAGTCAACAGATAAGATCGGTAGATTGTCCTATTTCATCGTTATGCCCATCTTCTCACCATTGCCATTTAGAAGTATCTATGTGATTCATCAAAGCTGTCCTCATACCTTTAAGAGTTGCTCTCTGTAGTCAACAGCCAAGGACTGGTAGGATTTCGGATGCCTTGCATCTGGGTATTTGACAAAATACCTGCTTCTGAGGTTCTGGCTCTTCCAGAACCTTCGGGATAAAAGCCTTCCATTCCGGAACCACTTCCAGAGTTTTCCCATGCTCTTCCGGACTTGGAACCACTGGAACTACTTCCGGAATTTTCCTGCACTCTTCCGGACTCAGAAGCACCAGAATCACTTCCGAAATTGCTTCCCACTCTTCCAGTCTTGGAAGCACCAGAACCACTTCTGGAACTTTCATTTCTGGACCTTTTTCGGTATGACTATTACTCAGTAATGTTTCTTACATACCTATTACTATACATTTGATAATGTCTCTTCCCTGACACTTATTGAGGTACAAGTGTGCCTTCACCACATACTACTTATATTCTTTCTACACTCATAAGCACCTCAGTTGTTCTTGCCCATCTTAGGCAGCAGCTGAGGTCAGTTATTTCTTACTTAGTATTTACTCCTAGACTTATGTATTGCAGCTCTAGTCTCTACTAGGTAAATACAGTTGTTCTTGCCCATTTTAGGCAGCAGCTGAGCTCTAGTCTCTACTAGAGTTTTGACAGTATTGTTGCAATTCAGGGCTTAGTGGCTTTAGCTGGAGGCAGGGGGGTAGGAAGCATTCATTCCATTGAATTCTTTGTTGTATTCATTGACAATTCAACGGGCTACCTTTTGTTTCCTCATTTGAGTGCAGAGTGCTCAGCCCCTTATGTCAATTGTGCCTCATTCAGGATGGTCTAGTCACCAGACCAGTGAGCATGCTACACCAACTTGAGATTACAATATCTGCTTGAATTCTGAGAGCTAAATGTGCTGACCATTTTCAAGCTTGTTTGCACCTCGTTCTTGGGCTATAATCCTTGAATCAAGATATAATTTGCAGGCACCTTTGTCCCACCTTTCCTTGGCATTTAGCACATGCCAAAGGTAAACTGTGCTGGAGGTTGGGATGATCGTAAAACAATATTTGGTGTCAGTACCAAGGACTCGGATGACTAGCACTCTGGTGGACACCACATGAAACAGGCAAGGACAAGGTCAGTGATTCGTATGTGTTACGATTCGTCTTGGACTACTCTTTTCTTTCCTAATCTTCATTAGCTATACGCTGTATTCCTACGAGTCGCTCATTCGACTCTCGCCTTGTACACTTTCTTTTCACTTCGTCTCACATGACCTTATCCAGTCGGCAACCGCCGTTTCTCTCACGTGACTCCGCAGTCCGCAGTCATGACGCCATCGACTGCGCATTTCATTTCAAACCTTCTATTTGTAATTCTAATGACGCGTCGTCTTCTCATTGGCTACCGATATCATACGACGCGTCACCCCTTTTCCACTTACCATACTTAGTTCCCTTTTCTCATGGTCCGTGCGCGGAACCCTTACGTATAAATACCTGCGCCCTCGCAGAAGAGATTCCTAGCTTAGACCTCCCTTGTCTTACCTAGTAATCTCTGCAATCGACAAGGTCCTTGTACCTTCACTCCTTCGTCCCTCGTCTCCGCCCCTTGCTACGCGTTCGTCTTTACGACCGTAGAACCCTTGAACCTGAGGACGGTCGGTATTGCCTTTGAGCATCCGTACTCCGTGCCTACGTCGTTACTTCGTGCTCGATCACTGGACGACTCACTTCACCACTTGGTCACATCACGTGCCAGTGGATTCCCCCGCGCCACGTGATCGCTTACGCGTCCGCGGAATATCTTCGAACCCTCGACACTTAGGACCTCCCTACGCCTTCAAGGGCTACGTCCGATCCTACCCGGGTCGAGCGTAACAAAAGGTCTAAGCTCTCTTCGACCGGCTACTCCCACGTAAGCCGCCACC
The DNA here is from genome assembly GCA_038092875.1 of Lanmaoa pseudosensibilis. Classification (NCBI taxonomy): domain Eukaryota; kingdom Fungi; phylum Basidiomycota; class Agaricomycetes; order Boletales; family Boletaceae; genus Lanmaoa; species Lanmaoa pseudosensibilis. Next base: position 2,415 of record JBBPRF010000557.1, on the reverse strand, counting down.
ATTTCCCACCAACACTCCTCCGACCCCCGTTGGTGACCTCGTCGCCCCGCGCCTCCGCCTGACTCCACCTCCGAGGATACTACCGAGGAGGACGACCAACACTTTGATCTCTTCACCTCCGATCTCAACCTACCCTCACGGGAAGAAACGCTTGAAGACACCCAGCTCTCCCACCAGCTCTCTCACTCGCTCTCCATCCCCCGCGAGCCCACTCCTCCATCGCCTACTCCCGTACAGCGCTCTCCCCTCTTCCAACTCCCTTCCCCGCACCTACCACCGCCGAAACCCGCTATGTCCTCGAAACCCGTCAAACTCTGCCTCGGAGTGCCTAAAGCCTTCGACGGATCCTATGATCGAGCCGTTGAATGGCTCAACACCGTAGAAACCTACCTTTTGGTCAACGTCGACGTGTACAACACTGACGCCAAGAAGGTCGCCTTCGCCCTCTCGCATATGACGGAGGGATCCGCACGCACATGGGCTGGAACATTCCGCCAAACCGCCTTGACCCAGACCCCAGCTAACCTCGGGACCTTCCCAGACTTCAAAACGGCCTTTAAAAAGGCATTTGAACACCACGACACCGTTGGCAACGCTGTTGCCTGGCTCTTCACCACCCGCGTCGTCCCTAAGAAGGACGAACCCTGCGCCACCACTCTGATGAACTATATCTCGGAGTTCAAAAACAAGGTCGCCCTCGCGCAGATCAAGGACGAAAACATCTTGATCCGATACTTCGCCTCCGGCATTCCCCCTGCACTCATGACCAAGATCATGGGAATGGACACCGTCCCCACCACCGTCGACTCCTGGTACAACAAAGCCGTCCACTTCCAAGCTCAGTGGGACCGCACTCGTGAAATCGCCCAGGTTAACAAGAAACCTTCGGGCGGTTACTCCTCTTTCTCTCCCAGAAATTCCTCCACCCCCGCCAAGGACCCTAACGCCATGGATGTTGACGTCATCCAGGTGAGCAAGCTGACCGATGCGGAACGACAACGATGCCGCAAGGAAGGCCTCTGCTTCCGCTGTCGCAAACCGGGACATACGTCCCTCAAGTGTACCGCCTTCGCCGAAAAGCCAAGGAACAAGCGCGTCAATAAAGTTGAAGAAGAGACGCTCCCTAAGCTTGAAGAGGTTGAGGACGATGACGATGAAGAAAACGTTCGTCGTGTATCTTTTCTCTCGGATTTTTGAATCGGGGATCTGCTTCAACGCCAGACTCCCCTTCTCCCCGTAGTGGTGTAACCGTATCGTCTCTTGTAACTAAGGCAATAGAAATCGCCGTTCAAGTCATCATACCCTCACACTCGCTTAAAGCCGTCGACACTCGCGCCCTCATCGACAGTGGGGCAAGCATCAATTGTATGGATTGGGACTTCGCCAAGAAGAACTCTTTCCCCATTGAGAAACTCAAGGAACCCCTCCGAGCCCGGAACGCAGATAGCTCCTACAACAAAAGCGGCGACATCCGACACGGCGTAACTCTCTTTATCAACATAGAAGGAATCGCCCACCGCGTTCTTTTCCACCTTATGTCCCTCAAAGACAACATCATCCTCGGAACTCCCTGGCTCTCCGCTGTCAACCCCCAGATCGACTGGACCAAACGAACCATCTCCGTCGTGGAATCCTCCGATCAATCAAAGGAACTCTATGCCTCGCATGTCGCCGACGTCAAACGACATGACGCCCATTACTGGGTACCACCTCCCGCACCTCCCCGCCATGTCAATGTCTTCGCCACTGAGCAAGAAAAACTCTTCTCCTACAACGGGTGGGAAGAAGAGAACCAATTCCTCTCCCGCGCCATGGGCAACCGCGCCCTCTACCGGACCATCCGGTTCGGATCTCGCTACACCCCTCTTGGCTCCGCACGAGTTGCCAGGCTGACTCAAGCCATGGAACTCGCTATCTCCGCCGGGAAAGACAAACCCAAGACCACACTCCCCTCGGCATACTCCGAATTCGCCTCGGTCTTCTCGAAAGAAGCGACCGACCACGTTCCCCCTTCTAGACCCTACGATCACGAAATAAACCTTAAAGAAGGTTTCACTCCGAAAATAGGGAAACTCTATCCCTTAACCCCCGAAGAACGCACCGCCACCGAAGTCTTCCTGGACGAGAATCTCGCCGCAGGGAAGATCCGACCCTCGAACTCCCCTCAAGCCTCACCCTTCTTCTTTGTCAAAAAGAAGGATGGAGGACTACGCCCTTGCCAAGACTACCGCTACGTCAACGAGCACACTGTCCGCGATGCCTACCCCCTGCCCTTGATCTCCGACCTTATCGACAAGCTGAAAGATGCCAAGGTTTTCACCAAGTTCGATGTCCGCTGGGGATATAACAACGTCCGCATCAAAGATGGTCATCAATGGAAAGCGGCGTTCGTTACCCACAAGGGGTTATTTGAAC
>JBBPRF010000556.1:0-20182 GCA_038092875.1 Lanmaoa pseudosensibilis | reverse complement strand
GTATGTACTATTTATAACTCCACCAATGCTAAGCGTAATTCCCACGCTGTTTGGTGGTGTGCTTCACACACCACATTCTGGGTTAGTATGGAAAGGGTTTTTGGAGTCACTGTAAGATCCAGGGATGAAGTAGGGGAGTAAGCTCGATCAGAGGGAGGAGGAGAGCCATGGTAAGAAGGCGGAGGGCTAAGAAGGATTTCATTTGCTTTGACGGGGAAGACATTTTGGAGTGGAGTGGAAGTGGTGATGAATGAGACAGTTAAGATGGAAATAGAAGGGGAGTATTTGAGGGCCATTTGAGGTAGATGGTGACAGTGCTGGTTCAAGAGTGGATGGAGGAGAAGACTGAGGGATGAAGCCTTTTATAAGCTTTTAGGGCAGAGCCAGCATTTTTCAAATCCTGTTCAGGGACCCATGAATCATCTTCTGCAGTGTATCCTTTCCATCAGATTAGGAAGGAGCGGGATCGGGGAGTTCTGCGGTGGTGTAAGATCTGGTCAATTTCATATTCTTCTTCACTGGTGATAAGATCAGGGGGAGGTTTCGGGAAGTTCCATCCGTGAACAGTGTTCTCACGGTAGGGCAAAAGAAGAGAAGCATGGAAGACTGGATGAATCTTCTATGTCATGGGGATTCGGAGCTTATAGGTGATTGGAGATAGGACCTTCATGATGGTAAAAGGTCCTTTGCGTTTAGGGGCAAATTTGGGGTTAACAACAGAGTGTTTGAGGTTGTGGGCCTTGAGCCATACTTTGTCTCCATTTTTGAATGGTGTGAACTTCTGCTGAGTTCGAGCAGCCATGGTCTGGTGTGCAAGTTCATGGGACACAAGGGCTTCATCTTGGGTGGTGGTCAGGGATTTCAGGTGGGATTCCACTGTGGGAAGAGAAGATTCAGCGATTACCAAGGGAAGGGCATGGGGTTCATATCCCATTATGAGATAGAACGGGGATTGACTTGTCACGGAGTGAGGGTGGTGATTGTGAGTGAATTTGGCATGGGAAATATTGTCCACCCAAGAACCAGGGTTATTTCTGCAGAAGATGCAGAGATATGTTTTGATTTCCTAATTGACTCATTCAGTTTTGCCATCAGTTTGGGGGTGGTATGTGGTAGAGAGGGAAAGGTCGTAATTTAGGATGTGTCCGAGCTCTTTTGCAAAGGAGGAGGCGAATTGAGGGCCTCAGTTGGAGATGACTTTGTTGTAAAGACCAAAGCGGAGGTAGACTTTGTGAAAAAATAGGGACATTACTTCTTTGGTGGTGATGGATTTCTTTGTGGGGCAAAGAATCACCCCCTTAGTAAGCCCATGGTCTACCACAACCAGGAGGGAATTGAAGGATGAGGATTCAGGAAGATTCATGATAAGATCACATGAGATCTGCTGGAAGGAGTGAGAGGTGGAGGACTTAATCAGCATGAGCGGGGGTACCATAGAATGAGTGTTTGACTTGTTTTGCTGGCATGTAGCACAGCCTTTGACATATCAGTGGACATGGCTGGCAAGGCTGGGCCACCAGAATTCGGCAGAGACAAGTTGCCGGGTTTTAAGGAAGCCGGGATGGCTGGCGGTCTTGTGATCGTGGCAATGTTGAAGAATAGACCTGTGTAAGTCCTTGGAGTCTGGAACGTATACACAGCCTTTGTATGTTAATGTTGAAGACAGGCATGTATTGATAGAGTCTCAACAGGCTACATACCTTGTTCTGTTGAATGCTTCACTGGTGGTGGTGGTTCGAGGTAGAGAGTATATTCAAACTCAGATTGACTGAGTCTGTATCTAAATACATAGAGTGTGTGAATCATTTACTGCACATGATATATGGTGTTTAACAGTTAAAACTGATCCTTCCATCTGCCAGTCAGAAAGACAGGAGCGGAAGGCAGTGGAAATATCCTCATTGATAGATTGGAGGCATTTGAGGACAAGGGAGTTGTCTGTGGAAGCCACAGTGACCTTATCAGTGAGGGTGGTGTCAATAGCATGGACGAAGATGGAGGGGGGAAGGAGTGTCACAGCATGGTTGTTAGGGTCAGATTTGGGAAAATGGTCACAATGATGAGAAAGGGCATCAGGGCCCATGGGGTGGGATCCAGGAATGTGGATCATTTTGAGATTGAAGTCTGCTAGGTCGAGAAGCCAGTGGGCTTGGCAGCAGTTGAGGGCTTGCAGAGAGTGGAAGTATGTCAGGTTTTTGTGATCAGTGAAAACTTGGATGGGGAATTGAGATCTATGGAGATAATGTTGCCACGATTTCAGGGCATGGATGACCACAAGGAGTTTGCAATCATAGATATCATAGTTTCACTTGGTGGGGGATAGGGACTATGAAAGATAGAAGCAGGGGTGCCAATCTCCATTGGAGTCGGCTTGCAGAAGAATTCCTTCAGTGGTGTTCCGCGAGGCATTAGTGGCAATGGTGAAGAGGGTGGCAAGATCTGGCATGTGTAATACCGGCTCAGAGAGGAAGAGGCATTTCAGAGTAAGGAACACTTCTTGACACATGGGGGTTCAGGACCAGGGGAGAGATTTCTTAGTAAGGTCAATCAAGGGGCGAGCAATATTTGAATAGCTCAGAATGAACTGACAGTAGAAATTGGCAAAGCCAAGGAAGAAGTGGACTTCCTTGACTGTTGTAGGTACGGGCTAGGAGGAGATACCCTCGAGTTTAATGGGGTCCATGGTGAGTTCACCGGGTTTGACAATGAGTCCGAGGTAGTCAATCTTGGTGGTAGTGAACTTACACTTCTCCAATTTGAGATGGAGATTGAGTTTGGTCATGCGTTGGAGGACACATTTGGTACATTCCTTGTGAGTTTTCTCGTCAGGGGAGAAAATGAGAAGGTCGTCCATATAAATGACAAGCCATCCTTTGGCAATCATATCGTGGAAGAAGTCATTCATGAATTGTTGGAAGGTGGCGGTGTTACGCTGGAGCATAGCTTCTAGCTATAGCAACCACTTATAGGAGTAGGTTGAAGTCTCATAGAGTGAATAGGAGTCTCAGCATTTAAGATCGCAATCAATAAGGCTGGAAGACTAGAAACTACACTGGATTGCATAGAACTAGCTGAGGGATAGTAGTACAAGGGCAGCATATTTATACGGTCAGCTGTGGAGCACGGACCAAGCGATGTGCCACAGCAAACTACTGAAAGGGGAAACAAAGAGAGTCCGCGAAGAGGAACATCCTTTAAAGGAAAAAGGCTGTCTGCTCAAAAGGTTTTAAAGGAGAAATCAGTATTCAAGAACCAAGCTATCAAAGAGGTTATAAGTGAAGTCTAAGTTGAGTTATGTAAGAGAGAAACAGAAAGGGGAACAGTTCTCATCAATACTGAAGGGAAAGTTTGTAACATTATCCCCCAAGTAGATGGGAAGTGACCTCACTTGCCACATTTCAATCTCCATTCCTGGCTGGACATTGATGATTAAAATGTCCAGGTCTTTGACAAAAAATGCATTGTCTAGTAGGACAGGTCCATTGAGCATGGCCAGGAGCGTTATGCCCACAATGAGTGCACTGATAGCTGGGGCAGTGCTGGTAAGTATGACCTGGGTTGTTGCAGGAGAAACAGGTAGGTTCCGGAGGAGGAGATGGAGTAGGGAAAGTAGCCCCATTAAGAGGTTGTCCAGCAGGGGAGTGACGTCCAGAAGAGGGAGAGGATTGGGGTTGTTTGTTGTCGTCAAAGTAGTTGGCAGGGTCAGGTGGTTGGGGAGAAGCAGCTTGGAAGAATCCTCACTCTGCAGCAATAGAATCAGTGAGGGAGTTTAAAATGTCTGCATAGTAAGAGGAGGGGAAGGTGAGAACAACCAAGATGAAACCTGCTCCGTTAAGAAGGTCAAGGGCGCTAGCACATAACTCCTCTAAGTCCTGGAGCACAGCGGCTGTGAGTGTGAGATTGTAACACTCTTGGTAGAACAGCCTGCGAAGGTAGAAACAGAGGGAGGAGAGAGTGAGGTAGACGTGTACTAGCTAGGCGTGGATAGGGGCATATGACGGATAGGTAAGGAGGTTCACAGTGATAGTGGGGTTGTCTAGGAGGAAAGCAAAGAGGATTTGTCTTTGTAAAGGAGTAAGGGAAAGGAGAAGAGAGTGAAAGAAATTTGGTTGTGACATGAAAGGGACTTGGTATCAAGAAGAGAGGATGAGGGGAAAGAAAGAAGGAAAAGGGATACCTTTATATATATGAGAGAAAGAAAATCAGTATCTATTCATTGGCTAAAGCTACCACGATTGCAGTGTCTATCTCTATTTGATTGGGTGCAGGAGGATAGAAGGCCCCTGGGAATTGGGCGAGGGCTGGGTTAGGGTGGATGAAAGGGAGTCCAGGCCATGCCAGAAAGGCAGGATCAGGGCCGGGGGGAGCTCCATCAGGGAGGACTGCTCCAACGGGCATAGAAGAGGGTGTGGTTTTAGCAGGGGGATCCCAGGAGATGGGGTCTGTGTTCCATCCATCGACAGGTGGTTTCCAGGGAGGGAGTTCTTCTTCATCATTTTCCCCAGCAGCAGGGGGTTCCCAGATGTCAGGAGTGGATGGTGGGACATCGGGGGTGAAACAGGTAGTGTGGGGATTGTTCCAAACGATGCATAGATAGATGCAGCCAATGCATATTTCGAAGAGGAAGTTTCAGCAATATAGGAAGGCAAGGAGAGGGAGGGTGCAGAAGATACCCCCATGCCCACAGGTGGCACTTTTGTGAATTGATTTCATGATGTCAGTATGGTGAGACAGTGAGACAAAGAGCCTTCCTCGGAAGAAGAGTTTTGAGTCCTTAAATAGCCAATTGTGGGTGGTGGCACACGGAAAGAGGGACCTTCCATCGTGTAATGCATTGAGTGCTGTCATGACGAGGAGGTCGGACAGGGAAGATTGTGCTATTTTCTCCAAGATAGCGGTGTCAATGGTATTGATAAATAGAGAGGGGAGAAGAAGGGTGACTTCTTGGTTGTTGTCGGACATATCTATCCAGTCCCATCGGGAAAGGGCATCGGTGGGGCCCATCTGTGATCCAGGGGTAGTCTGATAGGAGATGTCAAAGTCTTGGAGGAATAACATCCATCAGACTTGTCATCGGGATAGCTTATGGGGTCGTTTGAAGTAAGATAGATTTTTGTGATCAGTGATGACAGAGACAGGGAAAGAGGTTCCTTGGAGGTAATGTTGCCATTCTTCTAGGGCGTGGATCACAGTGAGGAGTTCTCTGTCATAGATGTTATAATTTCATTCAGCAGCAGATAGGGTTTTTGAAAGAAAGGCACAGGGATGTAAACCCCCATTCTCATTTTTCTGTATAAGAACCACTCTGGTGGCAGTCAGGGAAGCATCAGTCATGACAAAGAATGGTTTGAGCATATTGGGCATGAGAAGTACAGGGTGGCGGATAAATGCTTCTTTGATGGTGGTGAAGGCATTTTGTTGGGCAGTTCCCCACTCCCACTTGGCTTTTTTCTTGGTGAGGTCATGGAGAGGTTGGGCTGCACTCGAGAAGTCCAGAATAAATCTTCAATAGAAGTTACAGAATCTGATGAAGGATCACACCCCTTTTACCAAGGTAGGGGGTTTCCATTCATTGATGGCCTTTAGTTTGGTGGGGTCCATCTTTACCTGTTCTTCTCATATGATTATTCTGAGATACTCCACTTCATCAACATTGAAGAAGCATTTTTCCAACTTTAGGAAGAGCTTGTGCTCTCTGAGTTGTTGGAGGACTTTCCGGTTTCATCCCTGATGTACAGTTTCATTGTTGGAGTGGATGAGGATATCGTCCATGTAGATAACAAGCCATCCTTCTGCTATCATGTTGGCAAAGATATGGTCCATTAGGGCTTGAAAGGTGGAAGGGGAGTTGCATAATCCAAAGAACATCACAGTTGGTTCAAAGAGGCCAAAGGGAGTGATGAATGCAGCTCCCCAATGATCTTTGGGTCGTATGAGGACATTGTTATATTCCCATCTGATGTTCATTTTGATGAAAATTTTTGATCCCTTGAGCTTGTCCATCAGGTCAGAGATCAAGGGAAGTGGATAAGCATTTTTGACAGTGAAGGAGTTGATATATCTGTAATCCTGGCAAGGGCGTAATGAGTCATCTTTCTTGGGGAGCAGCTTGTGGGGATTTTGATGGGGTAATCTTTCCTGAGGCAAGGTGTTCATCTATGAAAGCTTGGCAAGCTTCAGTCTCCTTAGGGTTTAGGGGGTAGGCTTTTGCCACTTTTGGGAGGAAGTCCTTGTTGAGTTCAATGGTGTGGTCAAAGGTTTGAGAGGGGGGGAGCTTATCTATGGTTTTCTTTTCAAAGACGTCATTGAAAAAGGAATATGGAGCAGGTAACTTGCTTTTCTTTCTTTCTTCTTTTTGTGTGAGTTCAGTGGCAATGGTGGTTTTACGAAGGAGATGAAAGTTGTGCTTTTGCCAAAGCTGCGACGTTTTGCGATCAGGGTCGAGGTCTAGATAGCATACCAGGTATTGTTGGAAGACCGATTGGGGGGAGTTGTGGTGTGGTTTGGTAAGGTGGTCTGGGATGTGTACTTTTCCAGTTGTCCAATCTATAGTGGGGTTAACCTCTTTTAACCAGGGTAGTCCTAGGATCATATTTTCTTTTCCACAATTTAGAACATAGAAATCTTGTTTTTGTTCGATTTCGGCTATACAGATGAAAAGGGAGACTTTATAACAGATGACTCCCCCTTGGTTGTGTGTTCCATCTACGTTTTGTGCTCAGAGGGGTTTGAGAAGGCAAGTCTGAGGGTAATGTCTTTTTAGGACAAGGTCTCAGTTGATGAAGCATCCAGTGGCCTCACTATCAATGAGGGCAAAAGTGTCAATGATTTGTGCTCCTTCCCTTGGAAAAATAGAAATGGGGATTCAGATTTCCAGGGCTTTATAGTCTGATACTATTACAGGAGCAATAACTTGTGGAGAAGAAGACATTGTTACTTCCCTCCCTTTCAAAAATCCTCAACTTCCTCTATTTTGGCAGATGCCACTGCTTCCTTCTCAACCGGAGCCTCTTTCTCTTCTTCGAAACAAGTTTTAAGAACCTTAAGGACATCTTCCTTGAAGATTTTCCTGTTGTCCAGCTCGTTTATGTAGGAGTCGATAGGGGAGGTTTTCACCATCCTGATCTGAGTGGTGGGCTTGGTGGGAGAGATGGCGGAGGTGGATGGTCTGCTAAAGCGAGAAGGATGGTTGGTGGTCCTGCAACCTACTTTGTGGCAAATGAAGCAATGGTTTTCCCTCATGTGTCTTGCTCTTTCTACAGGGAAGAGTCTAACAGCGTCGACATCCATGGCATCAGGATCCCTGCAGGAGGAAGACAAGTGGGAGAATGGAAGGAAGGTCCTTTTGTCTTGGAGGTCAGAGATGCAGCAGAAGTTGGCGTGGAATTGAGTGGCTTTGGCGATCCAATCCCTTAAGGTGGAAGGGATAGTTTCCATGGAGAGGACCCATTCTGAGAGTTTGGAGTCCAAACCCTGAATAAACCATTCAATGAGTGCATTCTCATCTTTGAAGCCAGATTTAGCTGCTAAAAGTTGGAACTCCGAGACATACTTCTCAAATCCATCTTTCTTGTCTCAGTAGTTTTGTCTGAGGTTTCCCAGCTCGACTCTTGCCTTGGCAGCTACATTGTAGGGGAAAAAGGTCTTCCTAAAGTCTTCCACCATTTTGGCAAATGTTTTGTTGTCATCTTTGATTCCTTCGTCTGCAAGTTTTAGATACCATCCTTCGGAGAAGTCTCTTCCTCGTCCCTTGCTCATCTTGCTCAGGGAGACGAGGAGTTTAGCGTCATTGCTATAGAGGGTTTTATTCATCTTTAGATAGGCTGCCATGGCCAAATCCATCTCAATGCATCATTCAGGTCCCCAAAGAAGTCATTGGGGAGACCAGCTTTCAACTCAGTTTTTCTAGTTGGGGTGTCTGCCATCTCCACGTCTACAGGTGCTGGAGAGTTTGCTCAAGGGGTGTCAAGGGTTTCATCTCTGGGTGGCTCAATCCCAAGGGGCTCTTCTGGTTCAGGCGAATCTATGTGATAGCCTCTTCTGCCAACTCTGGAAATATTGGGCAAGGATTCATGCTTCTGCTAAATAGCAGAGGCATAAGGAGCAGCTAGTTCTTTTGTTACGCTGGAGCGTAGCTTCTAGCTATAGTGACCACTTATAGGAGTAGGTTGAAGTCTCATAGAGCAAATAGGAGTCTCAGCACTTAAGATCACAATCAATAAAGCTGGAAGACTAGAAACTACACTGGATTGCATAGAACTAGCTGAGGGATAGTAGTACAAGGGCAGCGTATTTATAGGGTCAGCTGTGGAGCACAGACCAGGCAGTGTACCACAGCAAACTACTGGAAGGGAAAATGAAGGGAGTCTGTGAAGGGAAACACCCTTTAAAGGAAAGAGGCTGTCCGTTCAAAGGGTATTAATGGAGAAATCAGTATTCGAGAACCAAGCTATCAAAAAGGTTATAGGCGAAGTCCAAGTTGAGTCGCATGAGAGAGAAACAGAAAGGGGAACAGTTCTCATCAATGCCAAAGGGGAAGTTTGTAACAAGAATCCTGTCTATCTGACTCTATCATGTCTTGCAGCCACCTGGAATGCACAAAGTGAGTCCAAATAGTATTATAGGGCTGCTCAATTCTTTGTGGTTCATCAACAGCAATGGAGCAGAGGTTTAGCAAAAGGTGCCCATACTAGCATGTTTCGACAAGTGGATTACATACTAGTGTCCTGACTTGGGGGTTCCAGGGTGACAACTAGCAGTGTTTGAACAGTGCTGCTCAGAAACTATGATAAACATCATAAGTATGATTAATCAAGGAAATTTACATGCACAGCATGTAAATGGTGTAAATCAGAGAATGCCAGGGTGGCATCGCTTGCCAAAAATGGCAAGTGTGTTCAGGGACATGAGGGCAGGAGTGTCTCCCCTTGCATGCATGCAAGCATTCAACAACAAGCTGTGTCAATAGGCAAGTGGATGGGCTTGCTGCATGCTTCAAAAAAATCTCCCTTAGCCCATATTATAGCCATGTACTTGATTTTTTTTTGTTGATTGTGCCAAGGTAGTAATAAAATAATGATTGGAAGGGCCTCTGTGCCTGAGCTATGGCATCAAAGACAATGCAGATGCATGTGCTGCTGGAGACAGTGTCAAGGTTGGGAGGGGTGGTATGGAGGGGGTGATGTTAGGAAATTGATCCCAAGCAGGATCCCTGGCCTGACAGTTCAGCCAATCAGCATCCGGAATTTACGAAATTTACATGCTTAGCTGTGTAAATATTTGTAATTTTTTCGGGCTGCCTCACTTTACACACTTATCCCCGCCAAACGGGCACTTATCTCCACTTATCTCGCTTTTCGTCGCTCTCGAGCACTTTTCTGTCGATCTCACATGCCAGATAATGCATCCCATACGTCCTGCGTGATCCCCCCCCAAGTCCCGATGCCAGGCGCGGTCATTTTCGACGAGCGTCGTCGTCCTCGCGCCCCGCTCACCGAACCCGACGTCGGGCGGGGCGCGCTTATGTAAGCAGACGCGGGAGCTGACTTCCTTATCGGGGGTGCACAGCATGTAAATTTTCCGAGATAAGTAGCTATTAGAAATTTCACTACTAGTGCAGTAGCTAAACATTATAATGGAGTACATATCATCCACAACTGCCAGTGCTTGGAGTCACTTTGCCGTCACATTCCGAAATCTGCTCGGGGCGTGAGTCGACCTGACAGTCGTAACTACGTGGGCACCTTTTGCTAAACCCCTATTTCATCGCCATGACCTGAACTCACGAAGAATAATTGAGCAGCCCCAAAAGTTTGGAAGTGAGTCCCATGTGAACCGTACCTCGGATACTTATTCAGGCCATTACAATTCGTCTCAGATCTACAGTACAGTATCATGTATGTAGCAGCATACCCTGTTCCGCCTCGGAATTCAATTTGGGTAAACATGTCGAACATGTCGGATAGGTCAGAACAAAACTTGTCTAGCTCGTGATAAAAGCACACTGTGACACATGTACCACCATGCTCCCTTCGAAGTCCAGTGTTCAGCATTGAGTATTGAACCCGCTCTGAGCTTGATGTTTGTGCTGCCGAACAGTGTCTTAGAAAGTAAAGGAGCTAATGAATAATTTGATGCATTGACTTTACAATAACGTTTTGAGCACGATCGAGGCTAGTGCGCTTCCCAGGTAAAATATACAATTCGTCACAGAACCCATCGAATTGATGGAGCTCGCTCGACTCGTCGCGGTCGCGGTTGCGATGTAAGCGTTCCAAGCCTCGACAGTCGCCGATGGGAAGAAATAGCTGGACGCGGTCGTAGCTTGCCCATAATAAATGGCCGCTTGGCCAGTCATGATTTCGCCCCCGAGGGAAGACACTTCGCCTCCGACAACGGTGACCGTTCCCGAGCTGGTGTTGGTTACCAATCCGGTTTGATTGTTACCAAAGATGAATTCTCGCACGAGAGTAAGTGCCTGAATGTGGGTGTTAGTAAGAGCAGGTGTGGAAGGAACCAGTCCCTCACGGAGATGGGGCTGTTATACCCAAGGAGATGTCCAGCATGAGCAACGAGGACGTATGTCCAACCACGTTCCTGATGAACGATGCCAGCAAACTCGCCAGCATCATTGTACCACGATGTTTCTGGCTTGCGCGTGAAGCCCTGGATTCCACCGAATGTCGTGTTCTAGGTAATAAAAATCAGAGAAATTAGAAATGTGCGAAATGTGCAATCTCGTACTTGGATTGCGACTGTGTGGGCAGTTAGCAGGCTACAATCACGGGGACCAATGGAGAAACATACTTTGAGAGCCAAAGTGTGGGACGACGGAATCATCGTTTCCAGAATATAAGACGATCGCCACGTTATGTGCCGTCGCGTTCGTGGCAAGGTCCGTCAGGAATGCCATTGGCCTGTCCTGTCTGAGCGTACAACTATGCAGACCATGCGAAGGACTCACGGGTCACCTGGAGCGAAATTGCAACTAATAAGTACACAGTGGTGTATAGTTTGAATAAGGGTGGAAGCTCACTCGGGTCGCCGAAGGCGTTCGCTATGAACAGGCTACATCAATGCAGTGTAACCTCCCAGAAAAAAGTTCCTTACCGGGGCTATCAATAGGTGCCCAAATGGAATGAGTAGCACTGATCCAGTCTTTGCTGGTAGGTGCATGGATCGCAGCACGCGTCTGGGGATCTGGGAGAACGTGCGTAAATATCAATCCACCGATCTATGAAATACAGACGAACCATTAAGAAAGACACTTGCATCCATTGGAGCTTCGGGACTCAGCGCATCAGGGATATCATAATGATCGAACTCGGAACCCAACGCTAAAAAATACGAATTGTAACCAAACGTTGTGAAAAGGAAGGGAAACATACACCAGGGAAAGGTAAAATTAACAGCGTAGTCAATCATCTCGGTGTACACGTCACACTGATACCAAGGGTCGATGGTTCCATTCGCGCGACCGGCCAGGTCACGTCTCCATACATCGCGTGCGAGAAGTCTCTCGCCGTGCTCCAAAGGAGAACTGTTTCTCTCCATGAGTCTCGCGGCAAGCCGATCCTGTACTTCAAGCATGAGTCGTTTCTTTGTGAGTTTTGAGCTGTATTTGGCAGGGGAGCCTCCGGAAGCGGAATGGGTGATTGTGGCGTTTAGAGTCGGGAAGTGGCCTGGTTGAGGGTATTGGAGGGTGAGATTATACCCGCAGAGTGCACTCCTAGACGGAAAAGTAAACATTCCTGGAACACACCGCCACCTTGAACGTACTGTTCCCGAAAGTACTCAAACACCTCGATATCATACCCGATGATTTGTGGGTATGTTTCCAGCACACTGATCACAGGCACTTCCACAAACGTCTGTATATTTGTCAAGACTCCATTTCCGATGGCAATCTCCGCGAGATTAACGGGAGGGTTCTCTGTCTCGAAGTAGGTTTTGGTGATGTAAGGCTGTGATGGTATTACACGAATCAGCTTGCTTGCATAAGAGGACAGCACTTACTATCCACGTTCCAGCGTAGCTCTCGCCGGTAAGATACAAAGGTCGTGTGGCGAGACCGGGGAACACCTTTACAAAGTTTTCCAGGAAACCCATCTTTCGGTGCATTAGCTTGGAGCTGAACCAGCACGCCAGCGATTCTCACGAAATCAGTACCCAGTTGGTCGTTATCGGCGACTGAATGGGGTATCAAGATCCGATAATAAAAGTGAAAGTGTACTCACTATACCCATCGGGGTCGGCCGTGGAGAACCCGACTCCGCTGATACAAACACGTGAATCTTCTAGCATGAAGATGAGAACGCCAACGTACACTGGCTGGTCAATCCACACATAATCAGCAACATTGGTCCATGCATATTGATTTTCGGCTGCCGAGTAATTACTAAGGATCGAAATCGGACCATTCTGGTGTGTGCATGTCAACACGACGATCGCGATGGGATATACGACACGGGAAGTGCAAGACGAACTTCGAACAAGAGTCCAACGAAACTCGATGTGCCAGGACTGCGCAGAACCATTAGCTGTGTACCATACATGCGTCTATGAACCCACCCTCCATTAAGCCAGATTCCCCAAGGCTCGCTACTGTTCGCGGTGAACGAGCCGTTCGAAGATTCGAACGCCCAAAAGAATAGGGTATCATTCGGATGACTCGCTCTCTGCACAGGGATATTGCCAGCCCAGCTCCGAGGAAGCGGCCATGTCACATTCGGAAGGCTCTCTGTCACCTGAAAGTCTGCGCGAACATTGACATGGTGTGAATGGGGTAAAAAGATACACGGATGTCAAATCAGTACGCACAGTTCTGCCATTTCGGGTTGTAATCGCCGGTCGGCATTCCGGGATACACATGAGGCCAGCTATCTTGCGTGGCCTGCGCGAACTGGAACGAGGAGAAAGCAGTCACTGATAACAGTAGAACGACACATGACACCCAAGACATGGCAGTAGAGCAAAACGTGGTGAAGAGAATGTGTTACCGCTGGATCTCCGAAGCCGAGCTATATACCGCGGGTTCGCCGCCATTTCGCATAAACCTGCTGCGGAAAATAACCAGTTAGATCCGTGGCTTCGATGCTTTCAGGCCAAGTCTGGTGAAGACGATGGAAATGGGGGCTTAGTGAAAGGTACCGACGATAGCGTGTTACGACATGTGGAGTAGCGCCCCCGGACGACCACAGGGTGCCAATGGCAGCATCGCTGACCGTCTCCAACTTGACAGCTGGCTGCAAAACGGTAGACCATTTTCTGATGACGCCCTGCCAGTGCTTACGATTTTATTTATATGTGGCGTCGACCAAATAGAACTATAACTAATTAGTGCTAGTGCTCTTCGTCTTCATATAACTGACATGGTGCCAACTATCTGCTCCTTTATCACTTAGGGAACGTGTCGTGTTTCCGTGGGACTGCTGACTGCAATAAACAGCGAGACGAGTTGACTGTCAAGGGTCTTCATGGAAGTTCATTCTGCTCATAAGGTCATGATCAGTCGCTACATCAAGTGTAGTTCTATTTAGTCGACGCAAACAATGTTCGAAACACGATACCTTATGTAATTCTGCCTCAGCTCAGCTGGCAACTCGGCGTGGTAAGCGTGCACTGGCCGGAGTCACATCCGAAAGGAATGTTGTTTGACTTGAAAGGTATAGTGCTTCACCCTGCTGAAATCAGCCGTCACAACGGTATGCATGGTCCATTCGAGTGACTTGACGAGAGACCTGTTATCGTTCGGGACGATTATTCGGCTTCCCAATTCTGGAACTTACAGGAGCAGGTACTGTAGGATTAGCTGACTTCGATGGACCTCGGGCACTCCCTCTTGATGGGAAAATTTTGAAGGTTGTTTTCAGCCGATCGCTTCCATTCATGTTATAAGCAGTTCGCTCGCCTCTTTCTGCCTCATGTTCTCCCTTCATAGGCAATCTTATCTATGAGGGCTGCTCAACTTGAATTCTTCGTGAGCTCATCGACGGCGGCGGAGTTGGGGTTTAGCAAAAGGTGCCCACGCTAGCATGTTACGACAAGTGGACTAAATATTAGTGCCCCTAGGGAAATTCCGGGGTGACGACCAACAGCGTTTGAACAGTGCTGCTCGGGGACATAAACAAAATAGCCGTTAGGAATTGCACTGTAGTACATACCATCCAGGACTACCACTTGGGGCCACTTTGCCGTCACATCCCGAAGTCTGCTCGGGGCACGAGTCGACCTGTCGTAACACATGTGGGCACTTTTGCTAGACCCAGCGCTCTAGACCCCTATTTCATCTCCTTGACCTGAACTCACGAAGAATTGAGCAGCCCCAAAAGTTTGGAAGCGAGTCCCATGTGAACCCGTACCTCGGATACTTATTCGGGGCCATTACAATTCGTATCAGATCTATTGTGTAGCCGCATACCCGGGTCCGCCTCGTAATTCAATTTGGGTAAACATGTCGAACATGTCGGATAGATCAGAACTAGCTCGCGATAAAAGCACACGGTGACACGTGTGCCACCATGCTCCCTTCGAAGTCCAGTTCATCATTGAGTATTACTAAACCTACCGCTCCGAACTTGATGTTTGCGCTGCCGAACAGTGTCTTATTTACGCAAGTGTCGTGATCGGCTCGTCATATCAAATGAAAAGGGCGGGTCATCGTGCATCGTGCATCATAAGTTATGTAAGTAACATCGAGAACAAACGTCCATGTCAACCTGCCACGTCTACTGCCCCAAAAAAATGAAGAACGAAAAGAAAAGAAGAACAATCCTGGATTGCCAGAGCGAGACTCAATTAAAAAGGGGATAAAAGTCTACAGTGACTTTACAATAACATTTTAAGCACGGTCGCTGCTAACACGGTTCCCAGCCAAAATATACTGCTCGCCACAGAACCCGTCGGAATAATGGAACTCGCTCGGCTCGTCGCGGTCGCGGTCGCAATGTAAGCGTTCCAGGCCTCGACAGTCGCCGATGGGAAGAAATAACTGGATTCGGTCGTAGCTTCCCCGTAATAGATGGCCGCTTGGCCGGTCATGATCTCGCCCCCGAGGGAGGACACTTCGCCTCCGACAACGGTGAGCGCCCCCGAGCTGGTGTTGGTTACCAATCCGGTTTGATTGTTGCCAAAGATAAATTCTCTCACGAGAGTAAGTGCCTGAATGGGGGTGTTAGTAAGAGCAGGTGTGGAAGGAACCAGTCCCTCACGGAGGTGGGGTTATTATATCCAAGGAGATGTCCAGCATGAGCAACGAGGACGTATGTCCAACCACGTTCCTGATGAACGATGCCAGCAAATTCGCCATCGTCGTTGTACCACGGTGTTTCTGGCTTGCGCGTGAAGCCCTGGATTCCACCGAACGTCGTGTTCTAGGTAATAAAAATCAGACACATGAAGTCTGTGCGAAATGAACAACACCGTACTTGGATGGCGACTGTATGCGCAGTTAGCAGCCTGCGAGAACGGAGATCAAGGCGGAAACCTACTTTGAGAGCCAAAGTGTGGGACGAGGGAATCGTCGTTTCCAGAATATATGACGATCGCCACGTCGTGCGCCGTCGCATTTGTGGCAAGGTCTGTCAAGAACGCCATAGGTCTGACCGTTCTAAGTATCTAATAACGCTGATCATGACAAGTACTCACTCAACGCCTGGAGAATACGGATCGTGAATAAACTCTTATCTATAGTAAAATGAAGGATCGAAGCTCACTTGGGTCTCCGTAGGGATTGGCTGTGAACAGATCACATGAATCCACTGCAAACCCCGAGCAACAGTTACTTACTGGAACCATTAGCCGGTGCAAACGGGGAAGGGATAACTTCCACCCAGTCTTTGCTCGTAGGCGCATGGATTGCAGCGCGCGTTTGGGCAGCTGGGACAATGTGGGTAAACATCAACCATCGATCTATAAATCGCAGACAGACCATTGAGAAAGATGCTGGCATCCGTTGGAGCCTCGGGACTCAGCGCATCAGGGACGTTATAATAATCAAACTCGGCACCCAACGCTAAGAGACGAAGTGTTAAATAAACAATCAAACTTAATGAAAAGGAGTAGAAACGTACACCAGGGAAAGGTGAAATTGATGGCATAGTCAATCATCTCGGTATACAGGTCACACTGATACCAAGGGTCGATGGTTCCATTCGCGCGACCAGCCAGGTCACGCTTCCATACGTCGCGCGCGCGAAGTCTCTCACCCTGCTCCAAAGGAGAACCGTTTCCCTCCTTGAGCCTCGCGGCAACCCGATCCTGTACTTCGCGCACGAACAGTTTCTGTGTCAGTTTTGCGTTGTATGTGCGAGAGGATCCTGAAGCAAAAAGGGGCAATGGGGCGTTGAGAGTCCGAAAGTGGCCTGGTTGAGGGTATTGGAGGGTGAAATTGTACCCGCAGAGTGCACTCCTAAACGGAACAATAAGTATTCATGGAACACACCAGACGACTGGAACGTACTGTTCCCGAAACCAATCATACACCTTGGTATCGTAGCCGATGATTTGTGGGTATGTTTGCAGCACGCTGTCCACAGGCAATTCATTGAACGTCTCGTAAGCCGTAATGGTTCCATCCCCGATGGCAATTCCCGCGAGCTTGACGGGAGGGTTCTCCATCTCGAAGTAAGTTTTGGTGATGTAGGGCTAAAGTGACATTGCATGGATCAGCTTGATGACATGAGAGAACAGCACTTACTATGTACGTTCCAGCGTAGCTCTCACCGGTGAGATGCAAAGGTCGCGTGGCGAGACTGGGGAACACCTTTACGAGGTTTTCCAGGAAACCCATCTGTTGATGCATTAGCATGGCACCGAATCACGATCCTACTGATTCTCACGAAATCAGCACCCAGCTGGTCCTCGTTGGCGACTGAACGGAACGTCAGAATCAGACACTGAAAGTTAGAACCTAGTTAGTTTACTCACCATATCCATTGGTGTCGGTTGTACCAAACCCAGTTCCGCTGATACAAACGTGTGAATCCTCTGGCATGAATATGAGAACTCCGACATACACTGGCTGGTCTATCCACACATAATCGGCAACAGTGGACCACGCATACTGATTCTCGACGGCTGTGTAATTACTCGAGATCCGAATCGGGCCATTCTGGGGTGCACATGTCAATACGACGAACGCGATGGATTAAACCAGAGACGAGTAAGACTGACCTCGAACAAGAGTCCAACGAGACTGGAAGCGCCGGGACTACGCAGAACCGTTAGCTGTGTACCAACCGTACGTCCATGAACTCACCCTCCATTAAGCCAGATTCCCCAAGGCTCGCTACTGTTCGCGGTAAACGAGCCATTTGAAGACTCGAAAGCCCAAAAGAATAGGGTATCGTTCGGGTGGCCCGCTCTCTGCACGGGAATATTTCCAGCCCAGTTCCGAGCAAGGGGCCACGACACATTCGGAAGGCTCTCGGTCACCTGAAAGTCTGCCAAGAACGCCGTGAGGGTGTGAATGGGGCGAGAAGGTGCACAGATGTCACGTCAGCACACACAGTTCTGCCATTCCGGACTGTAATCGCCAGTGGGCATTCCGGGATACACCTGAGGCCAGCTACTTTCGGCTTGTGCGAACGGGAACGAAGAGAGAGCAGACGTTAATAGCAGCAGAGCGGTACATGACGGCCAGGACATGGCAAGAGAGTGGGACGCGGTCAAGGTTGGAGGGAACACGGTGTTGTCGTGTGGTCTTTTCTTTAAAAAATTTATATAATTAGCAGTACATAACGTGCGCGGTCTGTGCGGCTGACTCCAAGAGCTGGATCATTTTATCACGATGCAACCAGAAGCGCCACTAGATCCATTTGCTAATGTGGTGTGGGAGGCAGCGGCCATCAGGTAGTTCGCCTTGCGTTGTGGTCAATTCAGTCACGGAAAGACGACAACTCCGATGTTGATTGGGGGGGAGCCTCTGGGAAACGTGTGAACTTAGTCCGAGCGCTTCCGTTGAAGTTGTCGCCCACCTGGGAACGTGTCTGATAAAACCAAGTGCAAGTTGCGTCCACTACTGTCAAACTACGGTAATTTGTCACTCGGACTGGTTTAATTAACCGATGCCGGCGGCGCAATCTGATCAGTTCCGAAGTTTCTGGAGCTAATCTCAGTCGGAGATTAATCACTGCGAACCCAAGGGAGGAACATCTATAGCCAATCCTACCGGAAGACGTTAACTGATCGGACAACATATCACTGCAAACTCAAGAACGCGCTCCTTAATACGTGGTCCTGACGTTCTGTAACTCGTGGCATGGAACAGAGTCAAACCAGTTGACCCACCAAGATGTGAACCAGTACGGCTAACCACCATCACCACCCATGGCAGCCAAGGCTGTGAAAGGTGGAGCCGACGACGCAATGTTTTTTAACAGCCCACGAGGACGGCTTCTCGATCTCATTCCGACCTCGGGCTTGAATCTCTCCAGTCCATGCGTGTGGATCATCCCCAGAACATCCTGGGCTTACTATCCTTGCTCGGCGCTGGGGCCGTTCACGCAAGCACTAACACTACGACCCCCTCCCCCGGGCCGGAAGGCCGCCTTCAGGCCTGGGTCCGTGCACCCGATCTCGTGCCGCATACCATCGTACAAGGTGACGCACACCTAAAACTAAGTGCGGGATGTACCGCAGTCGAATCAGCCTCGCTCGGTCTCTGTTTCAAAGAACGATCCTTTGTGAAAGCGTCATAAGTAGTACCTCTTTCTCGTTCACTACTGGGGTTCTTCCGCTTCCCTCGGGCTAGCGCTGACCGGTGACCCCCGACGACGATCACCAGGCGCTCCATAGAAGCAACGAACCGCCCGACCAAAGCACATGAAGTGATCGACGTGTTCGATTCAGAGCGTATGAGCCCTTCCTCGCCATGGGTTCTCCCGATCCACGACACGGTCAATTGTAGTGCTGACATGGCGCTCGAGGAGATCGTCAAGAACCAGAATATCTGGTTCGTTCGAGAAGAAGAGCGTATCGTCTTTGAGTCGACGCAAACGATAGATATGGGAGAGGCGCAACTTGGCTCCGTTCGTGACCTTGCTCGAGAGTTCGCGATTCTCGTCCCATCGACAAACTTCCCTCCGACGCCTGATTACCCTCGTTCAAATGTTAGGCCGAGGGAGGAAGAGGTGTGTTTGTTCCCGAATAGGATAAACAAGTACCTTGATTGCTTCTGCACCCAGTTTGTCAATGTCGAGACAATGTACGAGTACTTTGTTGGCGTGGCGTTCACAAACGGGACGACGGCCGAGATACCCGCCGGATTCACAGCTTTCTACCCTACCTACGATCTGCCGCGTGGCGACCTGGTGCGATCCAAGACTGTGCAGCTCCACACGAAAGAATCGCTCGACAGAAGCCTCGTTGACAGCGATCCCATCGCGAACTACATAGCCAAGATCACGAGCAACCACGACGGTTTTGCATTCTCTCAAGGTGCGCGCTCACTCCCCACACTTACTGCCATGGGTTTTGCCCACTCTGAGCCTTGTTCGTTCGGACAGGCTCCGACGACTAATCCATCAAGGTCTCTATCACTCGCACAGGACGCGCACGCACCTTTGTCGAACCTCTCACACTCCACGTCTGTATCGACTCGAGCCTCTCACCGAAATGGGCGTCCGAACTCACCTCGGACCCAACGCTCCAATCCCTTCACAGTCCCAACCAAATCCTCCGCGCCACATCCACCAACTTCAAAACCCCCACGTCCAAATCCACCTCCCGCTGCGCCTCCCTCAACCACGGCCTCTTGCCCCACCCTAAACACATATCCATGCTCAACGCCACCGCGAACCAGATCGCCGCCGGCGAGATCGTCACGACGACCACCAAACACGTCCAATTCCTCATCGACCCCGACCCGCGCCACGCCATCAATTTCGAGACGTACTACCAGACCCTCTCCCAGCGCGCTCTTCCTCTCCCTCGAGGTCCCGCGCATGGAAGACGAACAGTCCAACCCGGCGGACATCTTTGAGCTCAGAGCGCTGCGGAAGAAGACGCCCGAGGTCGAGCTGGACGAGGAGGACTGGGTGCCGTGGTACAAGGTTCCGGAGGTGACACGCTGGCGCGGCGCGCGGACGTACACCGGAAACGTCTCCGTCTCGGTGTACCCCCGTGACCAGCGTCGAGGCCCTGCTCCCTCGGCACTGCGGGCATGCTGGCCCCCATGCCAGGG
>JBBPRF010000555.1:0-20224 GCA_038092875.1 Lanmaoa pseudosensibilis | reverse complement strand
CAGGAAGACAACGAAGCAAAGGACGAACAAACCACTTAAAGCGAGTCAACCTGAGAGGACGTAACTGTTTTGAAGTTGACACTGCAACTTTCGTACAGAAAGTAGTAGCGGCTCAAGTTCGCATTCTAATTGGTCCTTTATACCGGGGGCTGAGAGCGACGACCACTATGGTGATGCCGACAGTCTGGTCCTCAGGGCACGCGACTGTAGCGACCGGAATTAATCATATCTGGGAGTCACTGAATGGCGCGATCATTATACAAGTTGTGTGCTAAAAACATAGGTACTTCTCGGACCTTCACCCCGATCCCATTAGCAGTCCCAGACTCAGTACTTGGCGATCGTGATCTTCGCTCTTGGAGTACTGGATGCAGATCCAATGTCTCGATAGCCTTGACGACACCTAAACCCGACTTCACCTATGAGTTAATCTCCTGATTGATTACTTTGGAGGCGGCGTAAGGGATCCTATCATGGACCATGGAAATGTGCCAGTCTCGATCATCGATCCACCTCGACATTTTGGTTGTGGACTCCCAAGACCAAACCCACCAATTTCTCGGGCTTTCCAACAAACACAACACCATCCAAGGGGAATTCGTCATCAATCCTTCCATACCCATCCTGTCTTCCATGTTACCTCCCTTGGGCGAGGACGAAACGAAGCCAATTGCAAGAATCTGAGTTCCGAGGTCTAAATTTAGTTCTGTGGATGCAGAGATACGGCTATTGGGCTCCCCGAGAAATAGCGTGATCGGCGCACAGAAACCTCGGCGTACGACCATTGCGCTCACCGCTGAACATGGGTCTATCCGTGCCTAAGTGGTGTGTCCTTCTTTTTTTCAATTCCTGACGTGTGGCTGTCACGGTGCCTAGCAAACCCTTACTCACAGCGAATTCCTTCCACGGGACGATCCGATTAGCCACACCGCGTTCCTTCCAGGGACTGTAATCCCTCTCCACACGTCGCGGGAGTGTCTCTGTCTGCGACGGTCTCGTTCAGAACGCGACAACAGTTGAGTCAACTGGACACCACACGCGGTGCTTTGTGGGCGATTTCCAGTTGCTGGGGGAAGACGAATGAAAAGGGGATCAAGTGGAGATCGACACGAAGTATGTCGATGAAGTAGCGGAAGCACAGGGCAAGAAGGGATTGTTCAGTCGGTTGTTCGGAAAGTGATACCGTTGGGTAGGAGGTGGAGACCCCTTGGTGCAGTGTATAGGGGACACGTCGAACATGGTTGTATCAATTTCATGATCGTGGGGTGGACTGACAGTGATTAGATTCGAGGAAAAACTGATGCCAATTCATCGGTAGTCAACACCTTCCCGACGATCGGTTTCGATGCCATAGGGCCATCAGTCTCACATCCAAAGTTACTATTAGTGCACGACCACCTGATCTAGTGTACTTGAAACCGGCTATGATGCCGCAACGACGGTAGACTCCACACGCTGACCGTCAGGAATGTCACTCAGATCCGAATTGAGACAGTGTGTTGATCTGTTACGTAGCGAGGCACGAGCGTAGTCACAGATCGTAGTCTTTGACCGAGCGGAGGAAAAGTGGTGCAGTCTTTCTTCTCTCCACCCCACTTCCTCCACTCATGGCTCTTTTTCCTCAGAGCTGAGCTCTGTGCTGGTTTTTTGTCTTTCCACCTGGCTTTCATACATTGAGCATTCCGCATGTTCCTTAGCCTATCCACTTTGATCCATCTCGAAAGCTGTGTTGTGAACAGCCATGGCTGATCCCAACCTCGAAGTGGCCCCTAACTTCGCCAGCCACACCTTTGATATCATTCACCAAGGACTGCATCTAGGCTTCCAAGAGAATGATGAACAGGTTGTCGAGAGACTGACAGTAGCTTGGGAAGCCAACAAGGCTACCCGTGTCACAGCATGGAATGCACAGAGGGAAGCAGACACCAGGGTTGTTGAAAATCTGGTATTCTATTTCTGATCTTCCATTACATAACCAGATTCTGGGCCTGATCACATGACATCATCATGTGACACATTCTAGACCATGACATCATGGGTCAGCTGTTATTTCAGGCTTACACTATTCATATTACACTATAGATAAGAAGCAGTGCTCTTCTGATAAGAGCTATTATTCCTATTGGATACTATTCTTACTATCTTACCTTATCTTTCCCTTTGTTCTATAATGTTCTATCACATTCTATGATATACCTTATATAGGTACTATACAATACACAGGTACAAACATATCCTGTTTGTATATAAGAAGGGCCTTACAACCCTTCTCAATCTAACAAAGAATCCTCTCTTCACTCCTGTTCCACATCCATATCAGAAGCACTACTACCAAGCTTCACCCTTGACTATCAACCAACTACCCTCAATACTTGGTGAGCCTCTCATCAAGTGTTCATCCCTTCTTGTCCCTGTGCTATTGGGAGTCTTTACTTCCAATAAGGGCAGCTGAACAAGCAGAGATAGTCCACAGAGAGCAGGAGAATGAGGAAAATAGACTAATGACAAAATACCACTAACTCTGGCCAGAGTTTTGGAACTCCAGACCTTTGGAGACACTTCATAGACTCTGCTATCATTTTGGAGTGTTAGACTACAAACTCCAGAGCTTTGTTTTTTCTTACAGTATGATATTACTGCTTGGTAATGTCCTTTACATACCCTTTATGATATTTTCTCTGAATTCTATTTCCCTGACACTTATTGAAGTACAAGTGTGTCTTCACCACATAGTACATAAACCCTTCACTTCATTTCCAGACACCTCAGTTGTTCTCACTTGTCTTAGGCAGCAGCTGAGGTGAGTTAACTTCTATTTACTTATATCAACTGTTAGACTAATGTATCATAGCTTTGGTTTACTCCACTTTGATTAGGTAATTAATACAGTTGTTTTCACCCGTCTTAGGCAGCAGCTGAGCTCCAGTTTACTCTGCTTCAATTAGCTCTGCTCTGCTCTGGACCTTGACTTTTGACAGGTTATGAGCCCTGCTTGTGCCTGAATACTAAAACAACTCACCACTCACGCATCCCTCAGCGCATCCTTTATTCCCACATGAACTTTGGCTACTGGCCATTTGACACACCTGTCAGAAAAACCTTCTTTTTGTTGAACGCTATGTTACTATATATAGTATTAAGTTCACATACTTCCTGTATTTAATTACAGACTCAGCAGAGCTGAGTTACAATCGAACCTTTCACTCGAACCACTACCACAAGTGAATCCCCATCAACCCAAGGTATGTGACCTGTGCAGACTCTGTCAATACATGTCTGGTTCCAACACTTTTGCCAACCTCACCCTGTCCTTCATCTTGTCCTGTCACTTAGCATAACATCAGATAGCATCCGAAGTGACGAAATCCTAACTGGCCCTGAAACCTTCCTGTTATGGAAGGTCAAGGTCATCCATAAACTTTGAAGCAGCAAAGTCTGTGAAGTCACCTCTGGAGCTGACTTGAAACCCATTCTTGGATCAGCTGGAGCAATAGCTTCAAATGTTCATGACTGGCTGAAATGTGATGAAAAGGCCCATGGCATCATACAGGAGTGTCTCTTCGACACTCTTCTATTCAAAATGGAGTCTTGCAGCTCTGCCAAAGACCTCTGGAACATGCTCCTATCACTCCTGGATGCTCCAAGCATCTTCTCTGCCTTCTATATCTTCCAACAACTTTTCAATGTGACTTGGGATGGAAACTCAGGAGTTCCAGACCATATTGCATCACTCTGGACATCTGAATCATGATTCAGTGCTATGAAGTTTGCTGTTGACTCAAAGGTTATGGTATTCATCCTTCTGAACTCCCTTCTGAAAACTCTGGAATGGGAACTGTTCAAATCATCTCTGATTAACACCATGTTACAATTCATCAGGACTACCCTTTTCTTTCCTTAACCTTCTTAGCTATATGCTGTATTAACACAAGTCACTCGTTCGACTCCCACCTCATACACTTTCTTTCCTTGCTTTGTCTTATGTGACTTTATCCAGTTGGCAATTGCTGTTTCTCTCACATGACTCTGCAGTCTGCAGTCATGATGCCATCGACTGCACATTCTATTTGCAATCCTTTTATTTGTAATTCTAGTGATGCATCGCTTCCTTATTGGCTTCCCTGATTGTACGACATGTCAACCCTTTTCCACTCCCATTTCTAGTTACTCTTTCTCATGGTCTGTGTGTGGATCCCTTACGTATAAATACCTGCACTCTTGCAGCAGAGATCCTTAGCTTAGACCTCCCTTGTCTTACTCTAGTATTTCTGCAATCAACAAGGTCCTTGTCCTTTTGTCTCTCATTGCCTGTTGCCCATTGCCCGCTATGTGTTTGCTCTTGTGTCCGTAGATCCCTTGAACCGAGGATGGTGTTATGTGAAGTGTACAAGGACTTGTGGAGAGGACTAGGCGGGCGATACTCACGAAGAGACCGACGTCCGCTAGTTTATCTAACAAGGGGGTTTCTGGGGTAGTGGAAGTCGAAGGGGATTCGACTTAGACTTCAAGAGTTTTCAAGGGTGATTTAAGACTACGCTTGTATTGCAAAGATCGAGAATGAGAAATACAAGTGTAGATGAGGGGTTTATATAAAGGAGACCAACGCGCACGGACCAAGGGACAATTTGGACAAGAAAAGAAGACTATAGAAGCATATGGAAAGTGGGGGACACTTGCTGTTGTGAGAGAAATGACGTAGGAGATGAAGTCCAAAGATACGGGTAAAGCTGAAGATAAGGTCCATTAGAACAACGGTGAAAATAGTGGGAAAACGGTATTTGTAAGGAGAAGGATAGCGGTATGGGAACGACTGGATGTACCTTGCCAGGTGGTGCGAGTACTGCATAAGAGAAAAAGAATAATGCATGGAGATAGGAGGAAAATTGTAACAAATGGTCGGTATTGCCTTTGACGCAACCGTACTCTGTGCCTAGTCATTACTGTTGCACTTGATCGCTGGATGACTCACTTTGCCACTTGATTGCTTCACGCGTCAGTGGATTCCCCCACGCCACGTGATCGCTTACACGTCCATGAAATACACTTGAACCTTCAACACTTAGGACCTCCCTATGTCTTCAAGGGCTACATCTGATCCTACCTGGGTTGAGTGTAACAAAAGGTCTAAGCTCTCTCTTTGAATGGCTACTCCTACATAAGCTGCCACCATTTCTCACTGACTCCCCTCCAATCCCTGTTGGCGACCTCGTTGCCCTGCTCCCCTGCCAGACTTTACCTCTGAGGACACCATTGAGGAGGATGACTCTCGCTTTGATCTCTTCACCTCAGATCTCACTCTACCCTTACAGGAAGAAATGCTTGAAGACACCCAGCTATTCCATCAGCTCTCTCACTTGCTCTCTATCCCTCGTGAGCCCACTTCCCCATCTCCCACTTCTGTACAGCATTCTCCTCTTTTCCAGCTTCCCCCTCTGCAGCCACCTCCACCAAAACCTGCTATGTCCTCAAAACCTGTTGAACTTCACCTCAGAGTGCCCAAGGCCTTTGATGAATCCTATGACTGAGCCATTGAATGGCTCAACACTGTAAAAACCTACCTTTTAGTTAACGTCGACGTGTATAACACTGACACCAAGAAGGTCGCCTTCACCCTCTTTCATATGACCAAGGGATCCACACGCACATGGGCTGGAACTTTCCACCAAACCGCCTTGACTCAGACACCACCCAATCTTGGGACTTTCACTGACTTCAAAATGGCCTTCAAAAAGGTGTTTGAACACCATGACACCATTGGCAACACCATTGCCTGGCTCTTCACCACCCATGTCGTCCCTAAGAAGGATGAACCCCATGCCACCACCCTGATGAACTACATTTCCAAGTTCAAAAACAAAGTTGCCCTTGCCTAGATTAAAGACGAAAATGTCCTCATCCACTACTTCGCCTCTGGAATTCCCCCTGTGCTCATGACTAAGATCATGGGAATGGATACTGTCCCCACCACCATCGACTCCTGGTACAACAAAGCTGTACACTTCCAAGTCCAATGGGATCGCACCCGTGAAATCTCCCAGGTCAACAAGAAACCTTCAGGTGGTTATTCTTCATTCTCTCCTAGAAACTCCTCCACTCCTGCCAAAGACCCCAATGCCATGGGCATAGACATCATACAAGTAAGCAAGCTAACCGATGCAGAATGACAGTGTTGCCACAAGGAAGGCCTCTGCTTCTGCTGCTGTAAACCGGAACACACATTCCTCAAATGCTTCGCCTTTCCTGAGAAGCCGAGGAACAAATGTGTCAATCAGGTTGAAGAAGAGATGCTTCCAAAGCTTGAAGAAGTTGAGGATGATGACAATAAAGAAAATGTCCATTGTGTTTCTTTTCTTTTGGATTTTTGAATCAGGGATCTGCTTTGACACCAGACTCTCCTTCTCCCTGTAGTGGTGTAACTGTACCTTCTCTTGTAAACAAGGCAATAGAAATCACCATTCAAGTCATCGTACCTTCACACACACTCAAAGCCATCAACACTCGTGCCCTCATCAACAGTGGGGCAAGCATCAACTGCATGGATTGGGACTTCCCCAAGAAGAACTCTTTCCCCATTGAGAAACTCAAAGAACCTCTCCAAGCCCGGAACACAGATAGCTCCTATAACAAAAGCGGTGATATCCAACATGGCGTAACCCTCCTCATTAATATAGAAGGCATTGCCCACTGCATCCTTTTTCACCTCATGTCCCTCAAAGACAACATCATCCTTGGAACCCTGTGGCTCTCTACCGTAAACCCCCAGATTGATTGGACTAAACAAACCATTTCCATCATGGAGTCCTCTGACCAATCAAAAGAACTCTACTCCTCCCATGTCGCTGATGTCAAACGACATGACACCCACTATTGGGTACCACCACCGGCACCACCTCACCACATCAATGTCTTTGCCACTGAACAGGAGAAACTCTTCTCCTACAATGGATGGGAAGAGGAAAACCAATTCCTCTCTTGCGCCATGGGCAACTGTACCTTGTACCAGACCATTTGGTTCGGATCTCGCTATGCTCCGCTTGGATCCACCTGAGTTGCTCGACTTACCCAAGCAATGGAACTTGCCACCTCCACTGGGAAGGACAAACCCAAAACCACGCTTCCCCTAGTGTATGCCAAATTCTCCTCGGTCTTCTCAAAAGAAGCAACCAACCATGTTCCTCCCTCTAGGCCCTATGACCATGAGATAAACCTTAAGGAAGGTTTTACCCCGAAGATAGGGAAACTCTATCCCTTAACCCCCAAAGAACGCACCGCCACTGAAGCCTTCCTAGACGAGAACCTTGCTGCTGAAAAAATCTGTCCCTCGAATTCTCCCCAGGCCTCACCCTTCTTCTTCGTCAAAAAGAAGGATGGAGGACTATGCCCATGCCAAGACTACTGCTACATCAATGAACATACCGTTCGTGACACCTACCCCCTACCCTTGATCTCTGACCTCATTGATAAGCTGAAAGATGCCAAGGTCTTCACTAAGTTTGATGTCCGATGGGGATATAACAATGTCCGCATTAAAGACGGCCATCAGTGGAAAGTGGTGTTTGTTACCCACAAAGGACTCTTCGAACCCATGGTAATGTTCTTTGGCCTCTGTAACTCCCCTGCCACCTTTCAGTGTTTCATGAATGACTCCTTCTGCAATATGATCACAGAAGGATGGCTCGTCATTTACATGGATAACCTCCTCATCTTCTCTCCTGATGAGAAAACTCATGAGCTGAACATAACTACGGCATCTATGATTGTGAACTCCTCACAGTCATCCATGCCATGAAATCATGAAGACACTATCTTCACAGATCTCAGTTCCCTGTCCAGGTTTTCACTGATCACAAGAACCTGGCGTACTTCTGCTCACCATAGGCCCTCAACTGCCATCAAGCCTGCTGGCTTCTTGACCTGGCGGACTTTGATCTTAAAATGATCCATGTTCCTGGTTCTCACCTTGCAGGCTCTGATGCCCTATCTCGTCGCTGCGACCATTTCCCTCAATCAGATCCTGATAATCAGGCCATGACACTTCTTCCCCCTTTCATCTTCGTCCGTGCCATTGACACCACCCTTGCTGACAAGGTCATGGCAGCTTCTGCTGGCAATTCCCTTGTTCTCCAACACCTCCAGTCCATCAATGAGGATATCCCTGCTGCCTTCTGCTCCCATCTTTCTGACTGGCAGATGGAAGGATCCGTTCTCATGTACAAGGGCTGTGTATATGTTCCGGACTCCGGGGACTTATGCAGGTCTATTCTTTGCTGCTGCCATGATCACGAGACTGCCGGTCACCCTGGCTTCCTTAAAACCCGACAACTCATATCTGCTGAATTCTGGTGGCCCGGCCTTGCCAGCCACGTCCGCCACTACATTGAGGGCTGTGCTATATGCCAACAAAACAAAACAAATACTCATCCCACAGTGCCCCTGCTGATGCCAATTAAATCCTCCACCTCTCACCCTTTCCAGCAGATCTCATGTGATCTTATCACAGATCTCCCTGAGTCCTCTTCCTTTGATCCCTCCTGGTCATGGTAGACCATGGGCTTACTAAGGGGGTGATTCTTTGCCCCACGAAGAAATCCATCACCGCCGAGGGAGTAGCATCCCTCTTTTTTCACAAAGTATACCTTCGCTTCGGTCTTTATGACAAAATCATCTCCAATCATGGCCCGCAGTTCACCTCTGCCTTCACAAAGGAACTCAACCGCATCCTAAACTATGACCTCTTCCTTTTCACCGCATATCACCCTCAGACTGATGGCAAAACGGAATGAGTCAACCAGGAAATTGAGACATATCTCCATATCTTCTGTGGAAATAGCCCCAGTTCCTGGGCTGACAACATTTCACACGCCGAATTCACCCACAATCACTGCCCTCATTCCGTCATGAATCAGTTCCCGTTCTATCTCATGATGGGATATGAACCCCAAGCCCTTCCCTCAGTAATCGCCGAGTCTTCTCTTCCCACAGTAGCTTCTCATTTGAAATCCTTGACAGCCACCTGTGACAAAGCCCTTGCCTCTCATGAACTTGCCCGCCAAACCATGGCTGCTCGAACTCGCCAAAAGTTCATGCCATTCAAACTCAGAGACAAAGTGTGGCTTGAAGCCCGCAACCTCAAATGCTCCGTCATTAATCCCAAGTTCACCCTGAAACACAAAGGACCTTTTACCATCATGAAAGTCCTATCTCCAATCATGTATAGACTCTGAATTCCTACGACATGGAAGACCCACCCAGTCTTCCATGCTTCTCTTCTTATGCCCTACCATGAGAACGCTGTCCATGGACAGAACTTTCCAAAACCCCCTCCTGACCTTATCACCGGTGAAGAAGAATACAAAATCGATTGGATCTTATGCCACCATGGAACACTGCGATCCTGTTCCTTCCTGATCCGATGGAAGAGATACACCACCGAAGATGACTCATGGGTTCCTGAACGGAATTTGAAAAATGCTAACTCTGCCCTAAAAGCTTATAAAAAGCTTCACCTGTCCATCTTCCCTCCTTAAACCCATACCACCATCACCATCTCCAAATGGCCATCAAACAATCTCCATCAGTCTCTATCTCTACCGTCTCCTCTGTTGTATCTACCCCACTTCAGAATGTCTCCCCCATCGAAGCCAATGCCACCCTCCTCAGTCCTCTGCCTTCATATCGCAGCACTCCTCCTCCCTCTGAGCGAGCTTATTCTCCAACTTCATCTGTGGATATTATTACCAACACTCCAGTTATTAAGCAACCTCCTCCTGCTACTCCTATTCCTCTTACACTAGTATCTGTTGCTACTCTACAGGATGCTGTCATGTCTGTAGACATTCCCCTTTTGGCCAACCACCTCCACAAAGATCCCCCCACTGGTGAGGACATTGTCCTCCTCTCTGTCCTCCTTCACAACCCTCGCATCGCCTCCCACATTGAACATTTCATTGAAGTCGGCTCCCCTCTCAATGCACTCTACGGTGCCTACCTACAGAACAAGACCATCCTCATGCATGCCAATGTCCCCTCTGCCTGCGCTGAGGTCACTCTTCATGACCAACTGATTCTTGATGACGCCCATGATGTCCAAGCCCAGCTGTACATCACTATGTACCAGCTTGACATGCTTCCCTTCCTGGTCGATATTGACCACTACCTCCTAAACCTTGCCTTCCACGTCTGTCCTCTCACTGAGGACCTTGCTACCCTCATCTCTGCCCATGAACAAGCCGCCGCCATCTCAGCTGGCCATGAGGCCGCTATTTGTATTGGTCGCCACCTTCCCATTGTGAATCCACTGGAACCCCTATGCCCTGCTGTTATCCCCAAAGAAGAAGAACCCCCAGTTGAGAACATCAACCCTGCATACCTTGAGTGTGAACCCACGACACCGTCCACCTCATCCTCTCCCCTCAACGAGTATACCACAGAAGCCTTACACCGCATTGAAACTTGTAACTTCCAGCATAACCTGCTCCCTCCTTCCGACCCATGCTACCCTCAAGCATGTTTCCAATGTCACCGCCTTGGGCACATGAAACGGGATTGCCCCGCATACCGCTGCCCCTTCTGCTTAGACTTTGCTCCCGGCCATAACCAAACTCAATGCCGGAGTTATTGGTGCTTCCAATGTGGACGGTGAGCACCTGGACACCACGCGGACATCTGTATTTGGCATCGCCACGACCAAACCACTCCCTTCTCTTCCTCTTCTTCTTCTTCACACTGGTCCTTTTGCTCCCACATGCGGACCTCCTCCACCAGCTCCCGAGAATCTAATAGATCCCGTTGCTCGTCAGGACACTCTTGTCCTATCCCTATCCCTCCACCTATCGAGACTAAGCATCTTGACAATGTATACATAGACAACGACCCCTTCAACGACATCGCCTATGCCAATCTGATGGATTCCCCATAAAAGGTCTTAGTGGGACTTTGACTGTAGTGAGGGGGTAATGTTACGATTCATCAGGACTACCCTTTTCTTTTCTTAACCTTCTTAGCTATACACTGTATTAACACAAGTCACTCATTCGACTCCCACCTCATACACTTTCTTTCCTTGCTTTGTCTTATGTGACTTTATCCAGTTGGCAATTGCTGTTTCTCTCACATGACTCTGCAGTCTGCAGTCATGATGCCATCGACTGCACATTCTATTTGCAATCCTCTTATTTGTAATTCTAGTGATACATCACTTCCTCATTGGCTCCCCTTATCATACAATGCATCAACCCTTTTCCACTCCCATTTCTAGTTACTCTTTCTCATGGTCCATGCACAGATCCCTTATGTATAAATACCTGCGCTCTCACAGCAGAGATCCTTAGCTTAGACCTTCCTTGTCTTACTCTAGTATCTCTGCAATCAACAAGGTCCTTGTCCTTTTGTCTCTCATTGCCTGTTGCCCATTGCCCGCTATGTGTTCGCTCTTGCGTCCGTAGATCCCTTGAACTGAGGATGGTCGGTATTGCCTTTGATGCAACCGTACTCTGTGCCTAGTCATTACTGTTGTGCTCAATCACTGGACGACTCACTTTGCCACTTGATTGCTTCATGCATCAGTGGATTCACCCATGCCACGTGATCACTTATGCGTCTGTGGAATACACTCAAACCTTCAACACTTAGGACCTCCCTATGCCTTCAAGGGCTACATCCGATCCTACCCGGGTCGAGCATAACACACCATGGAGGACAGCAAGCTAACCTTCGATGCAGTAGAGACTTGCATTCTTGCCAAAGATGCTCGCCTATATCTCTCTGGGCATTCAGAGTCAGCCATGAAGGTTTTCAGTGCTTCAAACCCTCTGCTCAACCTCTGAACACCTCCACCTGGTATGAGCACCACCTGTTGGCCATGCACAACTCCACTGACTACAACTCCTACAAAAAGTGGGTTGCAGACCTGAGGAAGAGAAGATTCAGGAAGCCAGAAAAGGGAAAGGAAAGAGTGCATGCAGCAGAAGGAACTCCAGACTCTCTGGACTCAGCCAATATAGTCTGTGAAAATGTATCTCAGTCCCTAATCCAACGCATTCACACCTACTCATTGTTTGAGCAAAATGACAGTGGGAGAGAAACATTGATCATCAACTCTGGAGCATCATCACACATAGTCCCTCACTGATCCTGGTTCCAAATATACTGACCACTTAATCCTCCATGTCTGGTCACTCTCAAAGATAACTTTGAAGCACATGCCATTGGAATTGGAACAGTATCACTTTTGTCATAGGTATTCAACAAAACTTTTGAAGTCATCCTCTCCAATGTCCTCCTAATTCAGAAGTTTCAGATTTCACTTATCTCCATAAACCAACTTGCCTCTGCTAGTCTCTCCACTGCTTTCCCAGCAAATTCAAATGCATGCTATGTCTGAAAGGATTGTAACACCATTCTGGTTACTGACCACAAGAATGGCCTCTACCATGTGAGGGTCACTCTGAGCAATCAGAAGGAAGCAGCACATGCAACCATCAATGTCAATCTTCTCCACTGGTGAATAGGACACATGTCCATTGACTGGATCCAACACATGGTCAAGTCCAGCCAACTCCGAGGCATTGATACCCTCACTAGAACATCTGCATTCTGTGAAGCATGCATGCTCAGAAAGATGGAAAAACTACCCTTTGGAGTTCAAGATGGACCTTGGACCACTCGCCCCATAGAGATGGTACATACTGATGTTGGAGGTCCCATAACTCCAAAGTCATGTAAGGGCTACCACTTCTGGCTGGTCATTGTTGATGACTTCAGTTGATTCCCCTGGGTTTACTTTATGGAACACAAAATGGAAGCCCTACAGATTTACAACCAGTGGAAGATGGATGTCCAGACCCATGTCTGATTGTAGGTTGGACAGGAGAACTTCTCCAAATTCTACACCAGGTTCATCCGGAGTGATGGAGGAACAAAGTACACCAACAAGGCCTTCCAAAATCAACTCTGGATCAATAGCACAATCCTTGAAACTTCCACTCCATACACTCCAGAACAAAATGGACTGGCTGAACACATGAATCAAACACTTTCCACACTTGCCAATACCATGCTAGAGGAATCAAAACTCCTGAAGTCTTTCTAGGCTGATGTCATGTCCACTGCTGCCTACATCTCTGCACACAGTCCAACCTTTGGACTTGATGAAAAAGTCCCCTATCAGATCTTCTTCAACTGCCAGGTTGATCCAACTCTCTTCTGCCCCTTCAGGTGTCCAGCCTATGCTCACACACCAAAGGAGCAATGGGGGGGGAAATTCCAACCACATGGAAAGAAGTGCATTATGATAGGATACACTCATGAACAACAGGCCTACAAATTGCTTGACATAGAACATTGGACCATCATCTCCAGCTGCCATGTCATCTTTAATGAGTTTGGAAAAATCTCCGAGGCTGAATGTTATAATTTTCCTCCTTTCTTCTTCTGTTCTACTTTTCCTTGTACATGGTACTTGCACAACTTGGAGAGGCACTCCTAGCTGACCTTATGCCACTTATCTTTTACTCACGAACACTGCCTCTCCATACTTCTTTTCTCTCTTCCATTGACCTTATCATCGGACTTATACCTCCTCCACCGTTTCTCTCACAATGGCTAGTCTTTCCCACTTTCCATAGGCTTCTATAACCTTCCCTTCCATTTACATCTCCTTATCTCTTGGTCCGTGCATGCTGGTCCACATTATATAAAGTTGTATACCAGCCACCTGTATTCTCCATTCTTGATCTACGCAATACAAGCGTTATCTTGAACCACCTTGAACCTTGTGCCCTAAGTCGATCCTCACTCAACTTCCCTTGTCCTTTGAACTCCTTAACTCTGTAGGCTAGCGGACGTTGGTCTCTTCGTGAGTATCGCCCATCTAGTGCTACTTTTTAGGAGTATTCCCATAGTCGTACGCTTCGCGTAACAAAAGATCAAGAATCTCTTCAGCCCCACCTTTCCAGATGAAGGGCTCCACTGTCACCACCATGAGTTGCTTTGGACGTCGAGAACGTCAACCCATAGCACCTCCTCCTGAAAAGGATGAAGACATTGAGCTCGGAGACGACACCACTCCCAGCACCCCACAGACAGCGTTATCGCAACTTCCAGCGATCCCCAGTATCCCCAGCATCACCCAACGAAACTACGTGCCCTCCTTCACTTTAGGAGCCTCCTTGCCCCAGCCCCCACCCTCAACCCCAGTGCCCACCATGTCCAAAGTATCCAAGCTTAAAGCTGCTCTCCCCACCGACTTCTCAGGCAAGCCTGCTGATGTGTCCAGATGGATTAAGGCCATGAAGGCCTACTTTTCCCTGAACCAGTCCTTGTATACCTCTGACAATGACAAGATCATGACGACCCTCAACAAGATGAGCGAGGGTCAAGGAGCCAACTTTGCCAAGATGTGGTATGACAAGATGGCAGATCAATCCATCACCACAGGCAAGACATTTTCAGACTTTTGCTCCAACTTCAAGTTCACATTCTACCCCTTTGACACCAAAGCCACTGCCCACCTTGAGCTTACCAAGCTCACCCAGAAGTCCTCCCACTCCACTGATGGAACCACTGACAATGGTTTCCAACAGTACATCACTGACTTTCAGAACCTCGCTGCCAAAGCAGGCATTACAGATCACATCACTCTTATTGACCAGTTCTCGCTTGGTCTAGACCAATGGCTTGCCACTGTGATTCTCTCTATGTTCTCGATCCCCACCACCATCGACAAGTGGATCGAACATACTAAGATCTTCCATGGTCAAAAGATGTGTATCCTCACCCTGAAGAAGGGACGTTTCACCCCCTTATCCTTCATCCACACCTCGGAAAGAGACCCCAACACCATGGATATCGACGCCACCACCACAATCAAGAAGCTCACTTCAGTCAAATGTGCTTGTTGCATCAAAGAAGGCCATTGCTTCCGCTGCCGCCAAGTAGGACATAACAGCATGAATTGCTCTAAGTTCCCTTCGAAACCACTCCCAAGGAACCCACAACATATCCATGCCTCTACCACCAAGGAGACTCCACCACCTCACTCGCAATTAGATGAGCATGTCAATTCACTCAAAACTTCAGGGAAGGAGGAGACAGAGATCCTGTCCATACTCAAGACATGTTATGAAGAACCATCAGAGGAGATAGCTTCTATTATGATATCCCCAGAGCGCATCCAGAAGGCAAAGGATTTTTAAGAAGGAGAGTCACCTCGACATCTTCTCTCCTTAACATAGATAATGTACTTGTAGCTCCCCAGAATGAAAGAACCATTTGTCTTCCAGTCACACTACAAGGAACCACCAAAACCATTGAAACCTCTGCCCTCATTGACTCAGGAGCAACAGGAAACTTCATCAACTCTCATCTTCTATCAGCAGGATTCAAACTCTCCAAGTTGGATAACCCCCTTACTGCCTACAACATTGATGGAACTGAAAATCGGAGAGGTACCATTAAGTGGAACGCCCAAGTTCCCCTTTATTCGCAAAAGTTTTCCGACAATAACAAGCTCATGGTCACTTGTCTTAGTCACCCCCAGATCATTTTAGGAATGCCTTGGCTCCAGAAATGGAATCCCACCATCGATTAGAAAGCCTATTCGGTTATCATGAAATACCCTAACAACAGTTACAACTTACATGGGTACTCAACCAATCCAGATCTCGAAATCACTGAACTTCTCCTCCAAAGGTATCCCCAAGGGGTTGAGAGGTCTCTTCGTGAGTATCCTCCCTCGAAAGGAACCTCTGGTGAAGAAATACAATCCACAGAAATCAATAAACCAGCCAAGGACATCATCCCAGATTTTTGCAAAGACTATGCTGATATCTTTTCCGAAACCCTCTTTGAGAAACTCCCACCTCACTGATCCTTTGATCACAAGATTGAGCTCAAGGACTCCTTCATCCCAAAGGTTGCCAAGGTCTACCCACTTAATCCCATGAAAAAGGAGGAATGTCACAAGATGATTGAAGAACACCTGAAGACAGGTCGAATCATCCCTTTCCACTCTCCCCAAGCCTCATCACTCTTCTTTGTCAAGAAGGAAGACGGTTCACTCCGCCCAGTTCAGGACTATCAATATCTTAACTCCCACACCATTCAAAATGCCTACCCTCTCCCCCTCATCCCAAAACTCATCAATGACATGAAGGATGCCACCCACTTCACCAAGTTCGATGTTTGATGGGGATATAACAACATATGTATCCAAGAGGAGGATCAATGGAAGGCCACCTTCATCACCCCCTTTGGTCTTTTTAAACCTACGGTCATGTTCTTTGGTTTTTGCAATGCATCCACCACATTTCAGGAGTTCATGAACCATATCTTCACAGACATGCTAGCAGAACACTGGCTCAAAATTTACATGGATGACCTGGGAATCATAACAAATGGTTCTCTCTCTCTTCATCATGAGCAGACATGCCGCATTTTTCAGTGCCTCCAAGAACATGGGTTATCCTTGAAGATATCAAAATGCTCCTTCAACCAACCAACTATGAAGTACCTGGGAATGATCATTGGTCAAGGAATTATCTGCATGGACCCAAGGAAAGTCACTGTCATCAAGGACTGGAAGCCTCCCACCTCCGTCAAGGGGGTTTGCTCATTCCTCGGGTTTACAAATTTCTATAGAAAATTCATCCCAAACTACTTTGATATTGTCGCCCCCCTCATCCTCCTTACCCGTAAAGACCAACCTTGGATATGGTCCTCCTTACAACAATGAGCATTTGACCACCTCTGCGATATCTTCGCTTCCACCCCAGTCATTGCAATCCCAGACATATCCAAACCCTTCCACCTTATGACAGATGCCTGCCTCCTAGCCGCAGGTGCTGTCCTTATGCAGTATGATGCCAATGGAGACAAGCACCCCTGCACTTACTTCTCCAAGACATTCTCCCCAGCTGAACACAACTACGATATCTATGACCGAGAACTCCTCATGGTCATCTACACCCTAGCTGAGTGGAAGCATTACCTCCAAGGGACTTCACATCCAGTTACCATCATCACTGACCACAAGAATCTTTCCTATATCCAAGACCCCCACAAGCTCTCCCACCAACAAGCCCGATGGGCCCTCTTCCTCCAAGATTTTGACGTCATCTGGTCCGTCACCCCAGGCTCTCAGATGGGCCCCACTGACACACTCTCTCGACGAGATGAGGTTGATACTTCTACAGACAATGTTAACTCCTCCATTGTGCCAGATCCAGTCATTCTCAATGCACTCGACCTGTCCCTCACACCCCACATTCAGTCTTCCTCCTCCTCTAATCCCTTCGTTTTGAAGGCCCTAGCTGCCCTCGATGAGGGCTCTCCTCTGTTCACTCGTTCCTCCCTCAAGGACTGGTCCTTTGACAATGGCCATTTATATTTCCGGGGGCACATGTATGTTCTGCCTCCTGCCTGCATGGCACTGCTCCATTCCATTCATTCCTCTTCTCTCTCTGGCCACATGGGCGTCTTTTGCACTAAGTCTATCCTTGAATGTGACTTTTGGTGGCCAGGCCTCTCTTCCTTTGTTAAGCACTTCATTGATGGATGTGCCACTTGCCAGCAAAACAAGGTCAACACCCATTCCACTGTTCCTCCACTCTGCCCTATCCCCTCGGCTACGACATTACCTTTCAAACAGCTATTGATGGACCTCATCACAGATCTTCCCCCCTCCTCTGGTCACAATTCTATCCTGGTCATGGTCAACCATGGCCTTACAAAGGGGGTAATCCTCATCCCATGCTCAAAGACTATCGATGTGACAGGAGTGGCAAGCCTTTTCTTCCACAATGTCTTCAAGCACTTCGGTCTACATGATACCATCATCTCTGATAGAGGCCCCCAGTTTGCCTCCACTTTCGCAAGAGAACTCGCTCACCTCCTGAAATATGATGTTTGTCTTTCAACAGCCTACCACCCACAGACAGACAGCCAAACAGAACGAATCAATCAGGAGCTAGAGACTTATCTTCAGATCTTCTGCGCCAATAACCCTTCTTCCTGGGCAGAAACCCTAACAGCCACAGAATTCCATCATAACTCTGCCCCTCATATGTCAACAAAGAAGTCTCCCTTCTCTTTACTCTATGGTTACGACCCATGCTTATACCCACCCCTGGGCAAGACCTTCCTCCCAGCCCTAGAAGCACGACTCTCCACCCTCAACAAAGCCCAAAAAGGAGCTTTAGCAGCCCATGGATCAGCTCGAAAGCTTATGTCAACCTGAACAACCAGCCGATTTACATTGTGGAAAGTAGGAGATAAGGTGTGGCTTGAAGCCACTCATCTCCACCTTACCTACCCCTCACGGAAGCTCGCCCCAAAACACCATGGTCCCTTTGAAATTCTCCGTGTCCTCTCCCCTTTAACTTATCAACTGCACCTTCCACCCACATGGAAGATACATGACGTTTTCCATGCCTTGCTTCTATCTCCTTATCACACCAGCGAAGCATATGGTCCAGCCTTTCCATCCCCGCCCCCTGATGTCATAGATAACGAAGAAGAATGGGAAGTCAAAGTGATCATAGCCCATAAAGGTCCCCGATCACGTTGCAAGTACCTGACCACATGGAAAGGCTATCCATTGTCTGAAAATACCTGGGAACCAGAGTCTAATCTCCGTCACGCTCCCACCATCCTCACAGCATATAAATGAAAGCATCACCTTTGAGTTGGGTCATCAGTCAGTTGACGGTCTCTCCATGAGTATCTCCTGCCTGAACCCAAACCCTGTTGTATGCTCTTTTTCTACATCGATATCCTCCACCATGTTGTCCCTGTCCTCCTCCATCGCCTCTTCCCCCTTATCCTCATCTTCCAACCTGTTGTCTCCCTTGCATTTGAGACATGTATGTCCTTCACTGTTGCCCACACATGGGGTCCACTCACTTTACGCTGCATCCTAGACTCCCCCATCATTCTCTGAAGCATTGAAGAAGATCCCCTCTTCCGTGAAAACACCATCAGTCAAGACCTTATCCGCGCTTATCACAGAGCCTCTAGGACCCAACTGTTGATCAATGCAGCTGAGTCTCCAGACACTGCCCTTCGCTTCGCCTTAGGTGATGTTTTCCGTCATCTCATCAATGCCCTTCATGGTCACAGTTTCAGAACATTCATCACTGCCATTCCTCCTCCTACCATCTATCCTACCTTCCAACACATCTACCTTTCTCTCCCTCAAGACCAGCATGATTTATATATGCAACATTTAGATGATACCCTTAGTCCTATGAACTCTTCAATTCACCTCACCCTGGAACAGGAGCCCCTTCCCTTCCCAGCTCCTGCTCCTTCTCTAGCCGCCAGACTTTCCTCACCCCCTCCTTCTGCCACCCCCACCCTCGTTGCCTTGGAGGATGATGAACAAGACAATGCTTCAGAACCTGACGATGCTTCCCGCACAACCAATACTATCCCCATTCCTCAAGAACAACCCCAAGTACACCAGCTTGATGGACATCGCACTCTTTCCTCGCCGTTTCGAGTCTTACCTATACCCAACTGTGTTCGGCTCAGACCATCCTTGCCCTCCACAGAGTGCCACCATTGCCATTGCTTGGGTCACTATCATTTCAAATGCGCTGAATACCGCTGCCCCCACTGCAACATCCTGGAACCAGGCCATCCTGCCCGATCTTGTCTTGTACAGAGATGCAATTATTGTCACAACTGGGGCCATACTAACAGATTCTGCCTCCATCGCAACTGTGCAGTTTGTAATTTGCCTGGTCACCTCATTCGTGACTGTCCACACGAATGTTTATCCACCTCTCAGTCGCTGGCAATCTATGGAGGACCTTTGCTCCCAGGAGTCTGAATTTTGGAGGATAGGAGGTCTGATTCTTGAGCCAGGGGCTCAATTGTTTGACAGGGGTAATGTTACAATTTTCCTCCTTTCTTCTTGCATTCTACTTTTCCTTGTATATGGTACTTGCACAACTTGGAGAGGCACTCCTAGCTGACCTTATGCCACTTATCTTTTACTCACGAACACTGCCTTTCCATACTTCTTTTCTCTCTTCCATTGACCTTATCATCGGACTTATACCTCCTCCACCGTTTCTCTCACAACGGCTAGTCTTCCCCACTTTCCATAGGCTTCTATAACCTTCCCTTCCATTTACATCTCCTTATCTCTTGGTCCGTGCATGCTGGTCCACATTATATAAAGTTGTATACCAGCCACCTGTATTCTCCATTCTTGATCTAC
>JBBPRF010000554.1:0-20232 GCA_038092875.1 Lanmaoa pseudosensibilis | reverse complement strand
ATCGATGGAGCAGGAGTGGTGGTGCAACGAGTCCGTTGCGGCCAGCGGCACCACGACGACGACGCCCATAAACTGGTCGTCTTCGAACGCCCGTTGATTCCTTCTTTCACATAGCAGGGTAAGGAGGGTGGCTCAAGCTTTGATTTTCTCCTCCGAGCTTGAACGCACTGCTTGCAAACTCCCCAAGTATGTAAATCCTTGGGGGCTTCCTGGTTCCATGCGCTGCATGATGCGATCAAGCCTCCGTAGGAGGTACGAGATGTGACGCGCGATATGAAGCGCCAGTCAGACATAGCGAGCAGACCAAGACTCACCGTTCGTGTATCAAAAAGAAAGAGGGTGACTTTCTTCCACCGAGGCGTCATCACCAACATACTTTTCGACTTTGTGGTAGGTACGTGGCACTCAGCTGAGTGCCACCAGCACAGAGTGGATGATAGCTTTGATTAAATGTTCCTATACCAAACGAACAGTATGAACGTCGTCCCGACGCGGTTCGATGTTGGGAGCCTCATGCATAACGACGGATAACACTGTCACCATTGGCATAGTAATCGGCTCTCTGTCGAATACCTCACCGAGAGCTGAGATCCATTGAGACTGGAGCGGAGATCAGGATTGACGAAATCTGTTGGCACACTCGAAAATGCGTTCATCAAGATAGGTTGGTCGGAGGGTCACTGCCTTGTGGGGGACTAGATTCTCTGTGAATAGCTCCAGCCGTTCGCGGTACTCGTCATCCGTCGCCATAGGACAGGATGGAAAATTTGAGTCAGGAGCGAGGCTCTGGCTCAGTAAAAGTTGTGGCTCGGAACAACGTTGCGCGAGAACAACACCAATTCCCTATGCCCGATTAGGAAACTCCAATATCTTCGCCATCACCGTGAGTTGACCACGATATTGCGACATGGCGGGACCCTCCAAACATAAATCAACCACAAAGAAAGAGAAAATATTCCACCCAGACTCTCGAAAAGCCGCCCAACTCACTCGTACACACCTCAGAAAGTCAAAACTCGCAGAAGCAACCGCCAAGCGATCCAAAAAACAGGCCGTACAAGGTCAGTTGTTGATTCTATGGGTGGACTCCTACCTTGACGCTGGCGCTGGCGCTGACGTTGGGCTAGTGGATGTATACGGCTTCTTCTACCATGCATTACCCCCAGTGGGTGTACTCACCCTCGAAGAATTGCATGCCGTTGTCCGGGACGTGTGGCTTACCCGACACGACGACGAGCTCGAGCAGGAGAGGGCGGCGCGGCGCAAGGGCAGGACAAAGAGTACGAAGGAGGTGAAGCTGGAGGAGATCAAACTGAGGGAGACGGAGGAGTACAGGAGTGGCATCGGTAAGGCTTCACCCCTGCTTGCGATGATCCAGTCAGCGTACCTGACATTTTCCCCAAAGAGATCCCGGATCTCACACATGAACCTACCGTCCAACTCTTTCGTCAATGGGACCAGAAGGAAGTTGCCTACGTTCAGCTGCTTCGATTCATCCGCATTTCTAGCTCTGATCCTGCAGTGGCCACCGTATCTAAACCTGGCATACACCACTCGCTGCGGGTAGATCACACACCATCACAACATCAGGATCAGGAAATGAGCGTCGAT
Organism: Lanmaoa pseudosensibilis; assembly: GCA_038092875.1. Lineage (NCBI taxonomy): Eukaryota > Fungi > Basidiomycota > Agaricomycetes > Boletales > Boletaceae > Lanmaoa > Lanmaoa pseudosensibilis. The sequence continues at coordinate 18,621 of JBBPRF010000554.1, read as the reverse complement.
GGAACCGATAGCATACTGTCCGAGCTACCGTCGCGCTTTGCTAGCACGATTACCACTATGGACGGACCTTTGTAATACCACTTTGTAGCGCTCATCTCTCGCCACCAAAAAGCAAGTGAGATAGATCCCTCTTCGGATTCTGCAAACCCATCCTAATCTGGATACACCATCTCTGTAAATCTCCCTCCCTCCATCTCTGGACTGAACACTGGACTGTGCACCCCTATAGGCGGCCGGACGAAATCTAACTCCCAGACGCTCCTCAGCCGCTGACATATGATTTGGAAACTTGATGATGCGCCTCTTTCCTGGATCAGCTGCAACGCGACCCGGAAGCCCGCCCTCGCTTGCTGCATCGTCGCTTCGCGTGCCTCCACTCTAAATTTTACCGCTTTTATCACCGCAGGATCCTTTGTCTCGTCGAACCGGCACTTGAGAACGCCATTCCCCTCGGAGAGCGTGAGGACGACCTTGACACCAACCCCAACCAGCAGCCGCCTGCACTCTTCCCGACTCGTGAACGCATCGTGCACAGACAACAATTGATAGCTCGCCGGCTTGAACTTGAACACGTTCCCGAGCCAGCGTCGTCGCGGCGTCGACGGTAGGGTGAACGAACTGTCCGACCATGCAGGGGACACCGTCATCATTGGTGTGGACGTCTCAATGCTCTTCTTCCTTTGGAGTTTCCGTGGTGAAGGTTCCACGATCTGCACACGCAGAGGCTGTCTCCGTGAGCTTGTGTCATTGTTGCGCAGCGACGATTTCTTCACGATGTTATTCGTGTTCGCCCCTTGATAATGTCCGTTTTCCTTGTCCAGTTCCCCGAATTGACCAGCGTGGTGGGACAGTTCGTGTCGCATGTTTTCGACCTTCGACGAGGTGCTACCGTAAATTGGAGCTAGCGGATCCCTATGGCTGTGTGCTTCCCGGTTGAGATCCGAGTACACCAGTTGTCGTTGTCGCTGTCTCCCGAATTCCATGCTCGTAAGTGGGGTGGATGGTGGCCCAGACTGTAGCTGCGGCGTTGCAGGCGCAGATGCCATACCTGCACGTATCTCCATCGCATTGAGATGTTCGACAATTTGCTGAAAGAACAGCTGCATCTTGTCGTCCTTGACGTCCGGTACCGTGAGCGTGGGGAGATTTGGAGAGAGTGGCGAGGTAGACGACGAGTACCGCGAGGGTGAAGGTGACTGCGTTGTGCCTGGTCGGGGCGGCGTTGGTGAGTGCAACACGATCTGCGGAGCACCCAGTTGTATAAGTTCATCGGCCATGTTCCTGCGTCCAGCTCGTCGAGGCGTCGGTGGGGCCGCACGCGGTGGCAACGTCGACGGCGATCGTCCAAGATCTGTGGCCTGTGACGTCGTACGCACCATACCCCGGTCGCCATTGGCATCACCACCATGTGATGACGCCTTCCGACCCTTCTTGCTCGCAACTCTTGCCATCGCTTCTTCCTCCTCGTCATAATTTTCCAAACGTGCATCTCGATACCGGATCAGCAAATGATAAACCCCCTTTTGCCAATTAGGTGATTCGCTCCTGAGTGCCTCGAGTATATCCTCTTCGGGCGTCCCATGCCACAGCGTCCTCAAGTTTGCAAAGATATCCTGGTCGATTTCCTCCATTCCCCCAATCGGCTTCGCAAGCGCATCCAGGTCAGGCATGTCCCTACTTACCGCCTTGGGCTCGCTCGACACAAAAAACGGGTGCACCAGTATCTCGGGCATCGTAATCCTTTTCTCCACATCCCGTTGCAACATCCGCTCGATAAGGTCCTTCGCGTCCTGCTCGACCCCCGTCGGCATCTCGTACCGTCCGCTCTTCACCTTGTCCAACAACGTGCCCAAGTCCTCGTCGTCGAACGGCAGTCGTCCCGCCAGCAGCGCAAACAAGATCACCCCGCACGACCAAATATCCGACGCACGTCCATCGTACGCACGCCCCATGACCACTTCCGGTGCTGCATAATGCGGACTCCCACAGGCCGTCTGTAACAAGCCCTCTCGTGCGCCAGTCTGCCACGCCGCCATGCCGAAATCGGCCACCTTGATGTTCCCTTGACGGTCCATCAACAAGTTCTCCGGTTTGAGATCCCGATGGGCGACCCCGAATCGATGGCAATAGTCCACCGCCGCGATGATTTGTTGAAAACACGCCAACGCCTCTCGCGGCGCGAGTCGTCCGCGCGTACAGAGGTAATCAAAGAGCTCCCCGCCTTCGACGTACTCGAGTATGAGGTAGAGTTCGGAAGAGGTTTCCCAGACGTCGTAGAGACGCATGACGTTGGGATGTTCGATGAGTTTCATGATGACGATTTCGCGCTCGATGCTGAGGAGCATGTGTTCGGGGGTGTCTGCGGGACGTGCGATGGTGGTGCTGTTGAGGAGTTGTTGTTTAGAGACGATCTTGACGGCGGCGTATTGGCCTGTCTTGGTATGTCGGGCGATGCGAACGCGACCTGTGGGCGGATGGGCAGGAGATGCGTATGGGATGTGTTGCAAGGACATACCTGAGCTGCCCTTTCCGATCGTTCTGCCCACTTTCCAGAGGCCTATCATCTTGGGGTCGTCCTCACTGCGATGCTTCCGTGGTAGCGTTGGGTATTCGTCAGACATGTCTAGGATGAGTTGGTGAGGAGACCAGGTATCGAGATATTAAGGACCAGGTGTCGAGGAACTAAAAGAAAGTGTCGCTGAGCTAGCGAGATACAAGTGCCCAGAGGCTGACAATGAGAAGCGGGATGGCTGACATTGGGCTGACAGGGGTTAATTAACCAAGTCAGGTTACAACAAACTAAAACACGCGAGCCACGAGCCAAGGTCCAAGAGGGAAAAATCCATTCGAGCATTCGTGTAGATCTCATGACAAAGTAAGTCCCAGTAGTACACATCTACATCCACAGGATACTCCGCCTGTCACGCAGACCCAGTCAGTCCGGGAGGGAATCCCGAGAAATCGACCTGATCCTGTATCGCTTGGCCAGCAAGCGTAAACGCCACGCGTAATCGTAGCCGCACATTCGACTTTGTCGAGAGAAACATGCGTTAGTTAGTCGTCGAGTGATATGTCAACGGGAGGTAGGGACTTACCCCGGGAGGAGAGATCACACGCATCTGCTGCGTTTCTGTCGCCCCGGGCCGCACGTCCGGATTCGACATGGGAAGCATCTGCAATTGTTGCGACTGTACCCCAACAAACCCAATCAGCCTCACCCAAACGTCATCATTCACTTCCGACTCTAAACATACCTTTGGCACAGCAGCTTGGAAATGCACTCCTGTGGCCGTGTTTGTCCCCGAGACTTGGAACCGCGCCATGATGTTCACGACACCTGGACGTGCGGCGGATGTCTGGGGCGTCAATGTAATCTTGAGCTCGTTCTTCTCGTATGCGGTGTACGACGTCAACCGGGGTGCCGTCGGCTGCTGCTGCTGCGCTGGCGGTGGTGGTGTCTGCGTTTGTACGGGCGGCTGTACTTGTGTTTGGGGTAGTGAGAACGACAGTGACGATGCCGATGGGCCCAGTGCGGGCGCGGGGGACGCAGGATTCGGAGAAGCGTCAAAGAGACCAAGGATGTCCTGTATGTTGCTCTTCTGTGGCTGCGGCGAGACGGAGGACGCTGGTGGAGGTGAAGTGGAGGTACTGGTGGGTGCATTGCTACCAAAGATCTCGGCGAGGAGATCTTGGCTATTTTGCACTGTTTGACCATTGAGTTGGGGCGTAGGAGAGGTAATTTCGTCTCCCAGGAGGTCACCCTGGTGTGTTGCATGAATACAGCAACGATACGAGAAGGAGAAACGTACCTCTTTTCCTCCTCTTGTAGAACCCACTGGTTTGTTTTCGCTGACTACAAAAGATGTAAGCGTACGAATATCCCGTGAAAACTGACAAGACATACCAATACCCATAACAGTTGCCTTGAGTTCCGGAGGTGGCATTCGCTCAAGTACGCCAACTTTAAGATCGCCCAATGTAAACAGGCTCGCGTACTCCACCGCACGTTGCTGCAACTCTAGCTCGGGATTCGTTGTGTACTGGGCAAGCATGTCTACGATCCGTGCTTGTTGAGGTGCGGAGGTGGTATGGCGCGAGGCCATCTTTGTGATCGCACCGAGGACGAATTGGCGGATGAGGTGGTTGGCATAGGGCGAATCGAGCACGGAAAGGAGGAGGTCAAGGATGTCCTTGTCGGTTGCCTGTGAAAGAACCCAAATGAGAGCAATCCAGTTACTAGCGAGCGTGAACAATCACGGTTTTGGGTTGGTCTTCATCGATGATGCCGCCTTCAAGGAGAACCTCGCTATACTCACCAATGACCCAGACTGCCGCAAGTGTGAGTGATTCCTGCGAGAGGTCGGCTTGGAGAGCAGTATACAACTTGGATGCAGTGTAGGCTTGTAACTCAGGGGTATGTGCGACGAGACGGATGAACGCTGACAATATCTCTTCTCTGACAAAGTTTCCTGCCTAATGATTGTCGGTATTTGGTGCCTGCTTTGAGGGTGATATTACTCACGAGCTTCAACGACCTCAACACAGTATCGATATGCCATCTCTTATTGGGAGCAAATCGTTCGGCAGCAAGGGATATTTGAGTGGTCATTCCTGTCTTGAATTCGTCGTCTGCGACTTCGAGGAAGGCAAGGAGTTCTCGAACAAGTATGCGAACATTTTGCTCATTGATGAGTGCGTATGAGAGTTCGAGGGCACGACGTCGTATTGAGATGTCACCATCGCGGAGACAGTCAAGGATGATGTTGCGGTGACGTTGCACAGCGCTCGTGTCCATAGAGACGACTTTGTTAAGAGTGTTCAGGGCCACATACCTACGAGGGCGATGAATAAGATGGAGTTGTTGAGCACGAACGATGATAGATACCGAATGTTGTTGTCACGATTACTGAGGAATTTACCAAGGATGTTAATAGCCATGACACGGAGACCGCTGTCTGCTTCGATATCAAGGACAGTGAGGACGGTTTCGTAGAGAATCGAGTTTCCAACGTTCTTCGTGGAGTCGGTGTTTGTAGCGACCTAGATACTTTAGAAGGCAGGGAGTGTAACGGGGAGGGTGTGCGTACTTGAGCAAGGATGTCGTTCATAGTTTCACTCGCTCGAGCGTCACCCTGTCCGAGGAGACGGAGTAACCGGAGGACCTTTACCTGCAAGAATGGGTCGGTTATACCTGATACATCGTGTTCCGGACTATAGCCAGTTGTGACCAAGGCTTTCATATTGCGGACGAGGAGAGGGACGGCCTGTGTGAATCGAGATGAGGGCGTATCAAGCGATGAGAGATCGGAACAGACATTTCTGAACTCGTTCAAGCAGTTTTCGTCCTGCTGACACATTTCGGAAACGAGGGTGATGGCAGCGAGGAGAACACCGTGATTGCGATCTGTAAGGAGGTTCTTGGCCTTTGCGATGAAATGATCAGCGAGATCGGGAACTTTTTTTATGATTCTCAAAGCGCAGAGGGCAGCCTGAAATGAAGGATGGGTGAGAGGGTAAAGGGGACGAGATTGGGATCACCTTTTTGCGAATGTAGGTATTACTCGAGCCAAGCAGTTTCTCGATCTCATTTGCGAGATCGCGGGACATTTCTTCTGATGCTATATTCGCGAACGTGCATAGGCCGAGGCCCACTACGTACATGTTCGAATGGTTCAAGTCGCTGAGGCGCAAATTAGCGAACGGAGTAAGACAGAGGGAGGGAGGAAACGCAGACTTTTTGAGAGAGTTTGTGACGAGTGTGAGCACCTCTTGGTTCTCGTCAAGGAGGAGCATGATACCGAGGTACCCCAAACGTTTATCGGTGAAGCGTGGACTTGCGACGAGCTTGAGACATTCGATCTGGCCAAAGTGGGCTGGTGAGCCGAGCATATGGATGTAGAGGAGCTTTGCGATGTTGTGGTGACGAGCATATGAGTCCTCCTCTCTGAAGGAAGCCCGAATGGCTGCGGATTCCTGCTGGATGAGTGCGCGTTCGTCGGCGACGGTCTGAATGGGGTCAGCTGTGTCGACGACGACGACGGCGACGACAAGCACCAACCTTGCATGCTCGTATGCCCTTGATCAGTGCTGTTTCGGACTGTGAGCAGCGAGGCCAACGCGATGGACGTTGAGCTCACCTTTAAGATTATGGTACACCATGACAGCAGCGCACAAGAGAGGTGTGACATGTGTGACAATTACACAGAGCGTGACACCACTCTCATGCTGTATTTTCCTCGTCGACGTCGACAACGACGACGAGCTCGCGTCTTTTCCTTCTTTCTTTCCGTTCCTTTTCTCTTTCGTATGCGATGCCTGGACCTCTTGCGAAACCAATTTCTCCCATTTCTCAGGTGTTGCAGTCGATAGGACTCACCAGAGATGACCTCCTGCGACACAGCGACCAGATGCGTCAATTCCTCACCCAGCACGACGCCGGCGCGACATGTCCATTTTCTGCGGATCCACCAGAACAAGTGAGCGCGGCTGGTGGATCCTCCGGAACACGCTCCGTTTCTCGCTCGAACGCGCCAGCTCACTCCCAGACACCGCCCCCGTCCACGCCCGTGAAATCAGAGCCTATCGAGCCCGCGATGCCCCTCAGGCAGATGGACAGCATGGAAATGATCCTCGAGCGTAAGAGTCGCCAGGCGAAACGCGAAAAGAAGGCAAAGGGAAAAGATCGCCCTCCCCCTTCGCCATCGCCCGCACGCCCATCCTTTAGCCTCGATGCCTTCATGCAGTCACGCGATTCGCGACGCGTCCCAGACTCAGATCAGTCCGATTCTTCGAGCAGCATCGCTCTACAGGTCCGTCATGCCCAATGCCACGTCCTCGTTGACGATATATTCTCCGATAGGACGCGCCGCAGAATGATGTCGCCTCGGTTCCCCCCATCACACCACAACATACAAGGTACTATAGAGACTATGATTCTATCGAACCCCCTTCGCGTCATAAGAAGGTCCTCCGCTCTCTCCTTCCTCGTTTTCGTCATATTCACCTCCTCATAGAGTTCCTTTACTCGGCCCCTATCTCCCACTCCGACACGTTCGCGTACAGGAGGCATGACCGCTCAAGCACAATCTGCGTCACAGGACGCGGATCCCTTCACTCCACGTCGAAACAACTACTACAAGTCGCCCCTCCCTTCCTCTTCTCCCCCACGCTCATCTCCCTTCGCGACACCTTCCACGAAGCGCATCGTTAATCTTGTATCTTCACCCGGCCCAATGGGTCCTCTTCCAGATGAAGGGGAATACGACAAACTACCCTACAAACTTCCCCCTGGTCCTTATTCAAAGAAAAAACCGGAACTCTCCTACGCCGCCCTCATCGGCCAGGCGGTCCTCTCTTCCCCCGAGCACAGGCTCACGCTACAAGAAATTTACGACTGGATCACCATCGTCTACCCATACTTTCAGAGAAATGAAGCTACTTGGATGAATTCCATCCGCCACGTTCTTTCCACAACCGTTTGTTTCCGCAAAGTGCCGCGCGATCGCAGCCTTGGCCGGACACAGTGGGCGATCTGGGACTGTGATCTCGAATGTTTCGCCAACGGAAATTTTAGGAAAGAATTTTGCGCTGAATACAAACAAGCCGCAGCGGCGAAAAAAGCCCCGCCAAAGAAGCGTCCTGCAGAGGATGTTGCATCAGGACGAAAAGTGAAACGTCCAAAGAAGGAACACGCTTCTTCCACTGACATGAGCTCGCCTGCTGTGCCAACATTGGCCCCTGCCCCGTTCCAATGCTCGATGTTACCTCCACTTGTTCCTCCCACCCACTTCCTCCCCATTTTCCCTCCATGTCCGTCGGTTCATCATCAACCGTATTACGAGCAATGCCCGCAACTGCCCGCAGAAGTTATTTTCCCTCCGTTGCCACCAACATCCCACTATGCCCGCGTTACACTTGGTACCGCGGGGGGCTCTTCTCTCCCCCCTTCCTCGGCTGTCAAGTGCTCGGACGTGTCCCAGACATCACCCACACCGCCTTCCTCATCCCTTCCCGAATTAATTCCAAATAATGGCTCCTCTTCCAGTCCACAGCTTCTCTCTGAGGATCATCCGCAGACAGACACTGCGGATGCACACATAGAGTCAGCTTCACCACTCGAGCCAGGTGTCGCGCTGCTCGAAGAAGTTCGGATCGGCAAGGGCAAGGATAAGCAGAAAGAGAGCGACGCGCCTCACAAGACACCACCAAAGGTAAGCTCTCACATCGTGAATATTACGTCCACCCTCACATTCTTCTCCAGAAATCACGTACCCTCCCGCCCATGCCAGTATCTCCGACCCTCGACCGGCGCACAAGATCCAGGAAAAAGCAAGCCAGCCACCAACTCCCTCCCCCCCTTCCCGCGCTTGTTCCAGAGCCTACATCAACATCAACTACAACTACTCACCCTCGCCCATCGACCCCCCCACTACGTCCCAGCACGCCTCCCCGCAACCGTGGCGCAACCAGCACCGTCCATCTTTCCCCGATACGCACCCCCCTGTCCCACAAAGGCCTCCACATGACACCCAAGGCCAGTCTCGCACACTTTAAGACACACCTCGACCCACCCTCGCACACGACGTTCAACCCGGACGACGGTATAAACCCCGCTGTGTTTGACACCGAGAACGTCCGTACCCCTTCGCGCAAGCGGCCCTACCACCGTGACAGAGACAGGGATGCCATTCCTGCCCACTTTCCGCCTGTCACCCCCAAGAAGCTCGTCTTCCCCACCCCAGGCTCAACAGCTGAATCGCCCTTCCGCACGCCGGGACCAAGGATATTTGATCCGCATGATCCGGGGGCGTTGCTGGAGGAGGAGTTTGCGAGGCTGGGTGCAAGGGCGGCGCAAGAGAGTCCTGCGGGGTTGTACGATCGACGGGGACTGTTGTACGAGAGTCCGAATGTGCCCAGTCCGGGGAAGCTGCCGCGGTGGTATTGATGGGAGGGGCCCAGCCATCTCACGTGTTAATCCTTTGTCCATGTCCCGCCTGGTGCCTCTCTATGTCTCCTTTGTTCTTCAATCGGTCGATGCTCATATGCTAGTACTTGTTCTCCTCGTCTCGTTTTGTCTCTCTCACAGGTGTACTATGTACATATATTCAATATCCCCGCTGTCATGCACACAACTGCCATCCATCACCTATGCTGTCTATCCCGTCTCTTGTGTCGTGTATTTGTAGCTTGGAACGATTCCCAGCTAGAGTTTTGCCATCTGGTTGTCTTGGCTAGTATGATTCCTCTTCTTCCTCTTCCTCCTCCCTCCCGATCTCGACCTATAGCTAGGTTATCTATTAGCAGGACCGCAGGATCGCGTCACGATGCAGAGGTTTCGACACACATTTTCCGTTCGACCTATCACTGCCCAGCAAAGATGCTGGCATTGCTGGGCACTTGAAAATTTGACAACATCATCACCAGACTATCTCAGGCTGGTCTCCTGGGGTAGACCAAGATAAGTAGAAAGTTGGCAGTGTTCCTACTTTTAACTCTGTTTAGCTTAGTCGTCATCGAGAGATGATGGTGAACGATATAACCAAATTTTCACCAGAACGTGTATCAAAGGCAATGACAAGGAAGTAGCCATTTACTCGATGAGATGACGTCCGTAGTGTATACAGGTGTACTATTCACCTCGTGTCTTCATTGCCTGCCGGACTCGGATCTAAGCTACGTTAATCTCCCTTCTTCGTTTTGGCCCCGGGAGTGGATCTTCCCTTCATTATCTCAGCCGGCCACTGGCAACTTATTGACCGCTGAGAATCCACGTTGCCACTTCTCGCGTTCGCAACGAAGGTGCCTATTTCCTCGTCGCTTTCTTACCACAGACTATATATCAGCACCTGAGGGTTGGATCGGGCCAGGCAACCGCGGGGGATGCATATTCTGATGTCAATCCACGGACGACGGTGAGGTTCACGACGATGATGTACCCCGATTAGAACGTATCTGGTTTTGTTTGAAGGATCCAAAAAAAAAAAAAAAAAAGAACGGGTATTTATCTCGACATCTCAAAGGCTCGACCACGGTGGCGATCGTATCAGCAAAACGCCACGGTCATCCACTTCGTTAGCTGACAAAATCGTGATAGTGGTCAGGCAGCGAGTGGTCACGGTATAGTTGATTACGGACGAATTCAAGGAGCTGGACACAAGTGACCTCCTCTCGCCCCCATTTTCGGGTGAGCTCTACCGTGAGTTTCGCGCGAGATCGGGGACCGTTTTGAGGAATGTCAATACCGTGGTTGGGTACCACGAACCAGTCTGATGAACAGCCTGTCTCCGGGGTCAAATTGTCGGCAAAGGGGGCTGGTAACCAGACTAACCACAAGCAGGTGACGCACAGCGTTGGGGATTTGAGCCCAGCAATGTCTGTGGGTTTCCTGTGCCACGCGGTCCTGCTTGAGCTAGTAAGTAAATGGACAAATGGGCAATACATCCGGCCGGAAATTCCTTTGCACCGTGATTCATGAGCACGCTCGACAGCAGCTCTACTCTAGCTCATGTTGCGTAGTGCTTCGCCGCCGCTTGTCGCGTCCATATGCCTCGGCGCGGCCACAGCGTCAGTCGTACTCGACGTTGCTGGTCCTCATTCTCCCGCTCCGGTCTTCACCTGAGCGGCTCTCATTCGAAGGACCCTTCCCCCCCTTGCTCACACCGGCTGAGCGGCGGTCATTCGGGGAACCTGAGAGCGGGTCTGAATGACTGCGGAACCCAGCGATTTGCTCGTCTATTTCACCCGCGCATCACATACCTGTTGTTTAACTCGAGTTTCTCGCGGAGCCACAGGGTCCCTCGTTCGTGAGAGTCGAACAGTAGGACCGGTGACTAACCCTGCAGAGCGCGCCAATATGTATGTATCTGTGTTCGACTTTAGACTATTTGAATGGGATATAGCAGTCGAGTCCTAATCGGGAGAGGTAGAATGGAAGGCGCTTCCCGTCGCTACCTTTGTCATCCTGTATTCAACCTCGTTCAAGGGTGTTATCAACCCAAGTTCCAATTGTTCAACTTCCAGGTTACAAATTTCCGAAACTCATTTCCGTGTCCTCACATCGCAACAGACGACAACGGTCTACGTGTATGATCGGAAATTATGACAATTTGAAGCTTCAAGCAGCAACCTCCGCCCCCCAGGCTACAAACTCGACGACAGCCTGCAATTACGAACTCACATCACGTATTAGGATTTGTGAAACATCGGGTGGGTTTTTCTATGTCCTTTGGGACAGGATTGAATTGAGAGGTGCGCAGCGCGCAGTGCGCAGTTTGCCTGTTGGCGGAGTACTTAGCAATTTCGTACGTCACAGGATACACGAGGCGATGGTCTTTGAGCTGTTCAGCATCGTCCTCTTATTCTGGATTCAGAAGTGCGCGCGTTCCCGTCATCGCAACCAAGTTCTGATGGTTTGTGTTGGAACTCCAAATGGTGTACATCGCCACGAAACCCTGCAAGAACAAATACGTTATCGTGTCACCCTAAGTCTGAAATTACCCCAAGAGTACATCGACCTCCCGCAAAGGCATGTCAACTCGACCTGCACGAGGCGATGGTTTGTACCGTTATTGAAACCATGAGATTGGCAATCTCAATGCAACACGGCTGCGGATTTCGATTATCATTGTGTGAAAGAGGTAATCTAATCTAATGCATTCTGATGCACCTCGCTTCTCAAGATGCATAAATACTCGAACGCACCCTCTAGAAACATATCACGAAGTTCCTCAGAGTTTTCTTCGGTAGAATACCCTCCTCCGAGCCTGCTCTTCGATTCACATACCAACTCTCCTCCCCCATCATCATGCGTATTGCTTCGTCGCTCGTCGCATTCTTATTCCTCGGTGTTGCTACTGCTGGAGTTGTCCCAAATATCGCTGGTCGCTACCCTGTGGCAGCTGGCGGCAACGGTGGTCACAGCGCCTCCGTGAGCGGCGTTCACCCGCGGCCCTCGGGTTCCCCCACTGGGGCTTCACTCCACTCCATCCCGAGCAGCATTCACTCCCAGTCTCCGGCTTCCCTCATGGCGGACGCCAACCCAACTGCCGTTCATTCGATCCACCCAATTTCTCGTAGGGCCGATCAGTCCGTCTCTCCCCCCACAGCCTCAGACCACCCCATCACCCCAGTCTCCCCCAGGGGTCAGCTGACCGCGGTCCCTTCGCACCATTCGGGCTCCCCCTCTGGGACGTCAGACCATCATACCCCTAGCGCTGGTAGTTACGCTTACGTCGCCGTCCCAAGTAGCGTCGTTGGCTCGCACAAGCCGAATTCCCCTTCTGGGGCGTCAGGCCATCCTACCCCTAGCGCTAGCAGTCACAGTGCCATGCCAAGTGATGTCGTTGTCTCGTTCAAGCACAGTTCCCCCTCTGATGTTTCTATCCACCCTACATCCACTACAACCCACGCTTAACGATCCCTGACATCGTTATAAATAAATACGGTGAACATCCTTTTTGATGATGCTGCATTTGTTGGGAACTGATCTCTACCCGGTGGGGCTTCAGTAGACGATTTACCATTCCCTGGCGCAGGTTTCTTTGCTATTTTCATGAATAGATATACTAGATACTCAGTTTGCCGAGGAGTAAATGGATGTTTTTCTTTCTTTCTGAAACTGTTATTAGACCAAATTTCTGTACAGCTACGGACAATGAATTGCCTCCTTTTCTGACACCTTGTTTGCAGTTTGTAAGGTTTGGTGAGGAAAAGATGTCTCCATATTCGAGATACTCGAATAGAGGATCTCTCTTGCTGAGACCAACTTACATCCAACTCTCGCTAGCACGTGTACCAACTTGACACGTGCTAGCAGCTCTTGGATAGGAGGTGGCTCAGCCAGTTGTTAACTTGTTTCCATCATTCACTCGCCGGGAATATTTAACTTCAGCTGATTGCCAGTGGCTGCAATCATGGCTCGAACCCAGTCGCAGATGTATTTTATTTTGACATGCCTTTCGGGTGTCTTCATGGGTGCGTGTGTCATGGTGGCCAAGCCATCCACCCTAGTTTTCCGAACTGACGACGCGTTTAAATAGGTATGAAGTATGTAACGCCGCACTTGATACGAGACAAGCAGAGTATTGACGACGACCATGCAGTTGTATCTTATTTTTATTTTGTGTCTACGTGCTCTGGGGTCAGAAATCCAAATCTCGCAGGTAACACTCCTTCAATAATTCTACCTTCACCTCACGAACGAAATCTTGTCCAGGATCCTTTTTCTCTCAAGCACCGTACAGTTCTCTCTTGCCCTGGCACAAACAGCCCTCTATATAACCTATTTCATCACTGCATTTACTCTTTTCCGCGGCGGAGCTGAGAGTTATTTTCAACGTATTAGTGGTTACTCCCTAGCGTGCTACATCATATTCACCATCAATGTAAGTTAGTCTATTCCTCTCGGTCATTGCTCTGCTGAACTGGCGTTAACAACTTGTGCGTTAGTACGCTATTGAAGGGTTATTATTGGTTTGTGAGATTCCTTTCTTCCTACCACTTGACTCACGGCAATTTAATCAAGCTTTGGCGCATTTACGTTATATATAACAATAACATCAAGATCTGTATCCCCTTGGTGTGTCTTCTCTGCTATCGAGGGTGATAGTGTAGCTTGACCATATGTTTTCAGATCGTCCTGTTACTTTTGCAAGTGGGTGAGTGGTTACGATCACGTTCCGAAACACCCGCGTCAAGTCCGCTTCAGCGTTGGGTGGGGTTACTGCCAAAGGTTTTGCGAAGGAGACAATCATCACGGGTCGTCTACATGCCTTCAACTTGGCCACATGGGCCCTCATCACAATGGTAAACGTATCTGCGACAATACTGATTTGCCTACGACTTTGGGTTGCTCGTCAACAAGCTCACACTATACTCAGCCAATCCAAATATAAATCGACCATCATCGTCGTCGTGGAATGTGGCGCATTGGTCACGGTATGCACCGTTGCGATGCTGATCCTGTATTCTGTAAAACACCCTATGGGTATTGCCGGTCTAGGTATCACGACGCAGGTCGCGGTGAGTCGCCCACAGTCGAACAATCTTATTCTTCACATGACCGATCGTTTTTTTGAGTAGACCCTGGCCCCTCTACTTATCATCGCGCGGTATGGGATACTGAGTCGCCAGGATGACCGCCGCTCGTTCTCGTCTCAGATACCTCTTCGTATCAGTGTCGTTAGAACGGAGGACAGACATATGGATACTCTCATAGAACCCATCCGAAAAAGCCAGCTTGTTTCGAATCCCTTGCCCAATACTTCTAAGGATAACCAACCGGTGAGGCTGTTTGGTGATACGGGAGGATGGCTTGCCGGAGCAGATTCGGGAAGTCGTGAAGAAGTTTTCTGATACCTTCCCTCTAGTTGCCTAGCCATGACACGTTTTCGGTGTTTCTGACGCCGGTGGTTGCGATCATTGCTCGAGGTGTGTAGTAGTACATTGTCGTTTCTCCAACGATCCGTACCATTCTATCAAAATTTTCGAACCCGAGCACGATATTGAATTAACGACGGTACTGTATATCGTCAGTGGACTTATGCAAGGTGTTGCTTTTCGCCTGGATCGGGACGGGGAAGAACAAGGTTGGTCTCCGTTAGGGGGACCTTTTCTATTCAAATACCTCGAATATGGACGCATCTCATCTTACCCAACCTCACAAACATTGCGCTTGCTTCAGCTAACCACCACACCAATTGGTCGACGGACGGCACCCGATCCCGGCCCGGCCCGGAGTCCCAAGATGTGCAGGCTGGGAGTGAGAAGGTAGTGGATAACTGGATGACATCGTGGTTGGCAGAAAAGCGGGACGGGGTTCCAAAAAAAAAGTGTCGGACCACGGGAGATGTGGGAGAGAAGGATGCCAATGATTCCGGTGAACCCGGTTTTTGTGTACAAGCCCAAAGCGGTAAGTAGGGACATGCCTAGCTTGAATGTGTTTGCGAAGCCGACTGGGGGATCGGAGGGGATCGACCGGGGTAGTTTTGTAAACTTGAGGACGCTGTAGCTGGGCCTGGACGCCCTGAGGGGACGTACTCGAGGCGGCAATTTGGAGGGGGTCTATCATTCGCTGATCTGGTGTCGAAACGCGCATTTGGAAAATAACGAGGAGGAAGAAAAAGCGATGGCGAGAAATGGGAGGAAGAAGAGCTGGAAGGTGTAGTCACATGAAGGGTTGATGTGTCACGGGAGAGGACGACAAACAATCTCGATGAGACGTTTGAGAGGCGCTACAACGGTACGCTACAGTATCCGGTGATCCTAGAGACCCT
This sequence comes from Lanmaoa pseudosensibilis, assembly GCA_038092875.1. NCBI lineage: Eukaryota > Fungi > Basidiomycota > Agaricomycetes > Boletales > Boletaceae > Lanmaoa > Lanmaoa pseudosensibilis. The sequence goes on along the minus strand of JBBPRF010000554.1, from coordinate 3,349 downwards.
GTAAAAATAAAACATATAAACCAAGGCAACACGCGGAATTATGCAGACTGGGGACAAAGAACTGTGACCCCCCTGAAACCATGCAAACAGGGTAACTCTTGAGGATGCTCCTGGAACCAGTCTCACATCTCCGGCTGATAGATCCATATAAAGCGAGAATAAAAAGCGAATATCAAGAACATAGAGCAGTGTGAGAACCACACAGTCATGGGTACGGTTATCCTCATGCATCACTGAGCGGCTGCCAGTCTTTCTGCGGATGTTGCGGCGGAGCGAATCAAGCAAAGGTTTTCGCTTTCACGGGCGTTGTGGGTGATCAGCGTGTTTGGATTCCATTCGTAGATCGTTGATCTCGGGTGTGGTGGGAGACGGGCCAGAAGTGTCGCGAGACTGACTCAACATCGCGTGCCGTGCGGTGATGAGTAGTTGGGACGCAACCTACGAATACGACGATCAATCCGTAGAAAACATACGACTTGCCGGACAAGAGACGCACCGCAGCCTCGGTTGCAATCCCAAGACTGGCACAAGCATAGACATAATTACAAGCGTAAAGAATCAGCATCCCCAAGCTGCACAGAGTAACCAATGCGCCACATTCCACGGTGATGATGGCGATTGATTTGTACGGAGAGCGGCTGAGGATGTTGTGCGTTCTCTTTTGCGCGACGCAGAGACGAAGGAGGATCGGGATTGCCACGCAGAGGTTTAAAACCGTGATGAACACCCATAACAGCAAGTTGACGATATGGAAGCCTGTCGAGGTGAGCGGCACTCTTACACAAATGTAGATCGTTAATCCGCTCGTACCTGTAATATTAACTGTGTCAAGCGCAGGAATGTACAAGGGTGACGAGATCACCCACAGATTTGCCCAATCCAGAGGATGAACTGAAGGAGAAATCGTGAGAAATCGTGCCCTCATCAAAAGTGGAGAGGACATACTGCAGGGATGCAAACCCTGAGGTTGTTGTCATACAAGACATACAAGCGCCACATCTGTGTAATTGTGTTCCTCTTTTTAGCGAAGGTGGCAGGAAGGTATGAGTTGCACAAACCGATAAAAATCCTCCCGTAATAAACTACAAGAAAAAGAAGCATAAATAATCAGCAACGAAAGGAGAAAAAAATAATGAACAAATTCACGTTTATGCAGTATATAGCGGTGGCTGCTAAGACATAGCGATTGGCATGGTGGAGATGCGATCGAACGTCACCAGGGAGGAGAGTAAAGATGATGAAGAGGAATATCCCATAGAGGGCTACTTGCATCACGCATAGCAGAAACTGCACGGTGTTGACAATTAAAAGCAGCCTGCAAACAGCTTTGTTATTTCATTATCGCACATGACGCGTGAATATGTCGTTACCTGCAAGACAAGAATTTCTGTCCCCAGAGCATGTAGGCACAAAATCCATATAGAACGCAGCTAGATCAATGTCAACGAATCGTGTCTCATACATCGTACGGCGAGACCCACTTCATGCCTATTGAAATACATCATTAGCGGGAACTGGGAGTGGACGGCATGACCACGCACCCAGGAAGATGCTCTCAACACTATAGGAAGTGATGAGCGTATACGGCATGCTCCGAATTATGCGCATGATCGTCAACTCCTAGAAGTCTAAAGGTCGCCTCGGCAAACGCATTGGCAAGGCGCTAGAGTCAGAATGGTCGATGTCATGTCATTACAGATGAATTACAGTACCTCTCGGATGGCCGAATGGGGGAAATGGGTCGAGCTCTGTCAATGTATGAAAAAATTTTCATACCAAGCCAGTTGCAGAGCCACCTGGTCAGTGCGCTCAAAAGTCTCGGCGTGGTTCGTTGGGAGTCCAAAGTCTGCACAGTCTGCTTCGTTCGAGGCGTTACTCTTTCTGAGTTGATACACACATATCCATTCATCTGAATCCCGAAGACCAGAGGGGTGATCATTAATTCGGCGCTGTCTTGGCGCCTTAACACTGGCAGAGGGTAAGTACAACGTTGAACTCCATCCTAAGTCAAGTAGTATGTAGATCCTTTCCATACCTCATACCCTGGATCTGAATCATCGCACTCGTGGTGAGAAGCGATTCGGATCGATTTTGGCATTCTGAATCAATTCACTGGTCTTCCCTGCCAGTTCCAGTGGTCATTCTTGAAGCCTAGACGTTAGTCCGAGACTCCGAGGTAAGGAACTCGGAGATCGTCGAGTCAGCAGCAATGCAGTTGATATGTTGGTCGTTGCTACCTATCACCCGGCCCGTGTAAGCAGTACTAGCCGGCGACGTGACAGCACCGTCGCCAATTGATATCTTTACAGGATTTGCGCAGCGGTTACACCGGTACCAAGCCAAGTATTTTTCCATGACCTGCGCATTGCCGTCTTGACCCCATCAAGTAAACGCCAGGCTTGACAGCGCTCTACTGTCCTTGTCCGCATCCCTCCGACGAATCTCCAACCGACAACGCTGGGTCTACGGTCTCATGAGTCTCGATCAAAACCTATTCACCCTCTCCTTCACACCGAACCCGTCGTACCCAGCTGGAACTGTGGTCGACCTCACCGACGGCTCGGGAACCATTCATTATCGCAAGCGCCGTATCATCCCCCAGCAACAACAAGTCTATCGAATCGAAGTATCTGGTACGAAACCTTGAAAGCAGAGCCCGATCGGGGTCACTCATGCCACCAGTACAGATCCACTCTCAGAGGCTTTGTTAGCGAGTGCGACTGCTCCCAGCGCAACGAGTAAACACAAGACCCTGGAGCTCTACAATCCTTCGAACATCGTCGAGCTCAAGTACACCGGCACGCTCACCTTTCGATGGTCTTTCAAATGGGAGACGTAAGTCGTTCTTTCTTTCTTTCTTTTTTTCTTTTATCGCACGACGGCCCACATCCGATGCTATCCGTTTCCCCATTCAGACATGAATTCGAATGGAAACGCGAAGAATGCTTCATCATCCGAAAACCGGACCCACCCGTCCTCGTCGCGGTGACAAAAGAGCCACCTGGACGGATTCGAACGGCGTCGGTCCAGCTCCTGGATTATAATCTCAATCGGTATGTTTTATCCCCTCGTCTCATATTACCTGCCCTCTCCCCCGCTCTGACCCAGCGGGTGCGGGGCTCGTGTTCATGCCTTTCATATGATAAGGTTTGATATTGAAGATCGGAAAGGCCTCGAGATCGTCATCCTTACCGCACTCTTGACGTTCCAAGACTCGAGCGATGCGTACCACGAACCCAGCACGGCCACAACCGTGACTTCACCAACCTCCACGATCATACCCGTCTCCAATACGCCATCATCAGCGACCCCGCCCACACCACCCCCCAAACCAGCCCCCAAAAAGGGC
>JBBPRF010000553.1:0-20256 GCA_038092875.1 Lanmaoa pseudosensibilis | reverse complement strand
CAAGGGATTGGTATGGTATACGTCTCACGTGAAACCAATGGAATTTGTTTGCAGGGCCCTTGACGATGGGGTTTATTCCCACCTCATCCGCCTCCGCCCCGGGGACGCAAGTGACATCCTCAGCAAGTCGTCCCACTTCCCTGTATATTCGCCTCGAACGAAAGTTTGCTTGCTCATGATGCAGCCTGTCTAGGTGGGATATGGGGGTCAGGCTCCAGCTTACCCTCTTACGAAGGTTCCCCCCTTTCTGCAAATAGCTATGGCCATCGGCAAACGGTGGTCTTGGCCCCTGTTTTGTTGGCTTCCATTCCATGTCGTTAATGGACCTCACGTGCCTGCTGCACCATACGAATATGCTATCCTCTTTCTCTTCTTGATAGTGGGCGATTTGGCAGAGGTGTGGTGGAACAAACACGGGAGAAGCGCTGGGAGGAGCAATGATAAGGCGGAAGGCTCAAACGCATCCGCCGATGCCCAAGACGAGCTGATTGGGGGACATGGAGCAGACGTTGCTGCGAGCGGGCCAACATTGTCAGGCAGGAAGCGAAAATGCGGGACGATTGCGACCGAAACCCTAAACGAGCGCCTATAACGTTATCGATATCGCCAACCTCGAGGTCGAATTCCTTGGAGGCGTGTACCCTCCATCCGCACCGTCACGTTCTAAAGCTAACTATTATCTTAATAGTAGGCAACTTGAATGTCACCCTGACTTGGATTCGTGTTGGAAGAGTACGGTGATCTCACTTGTAAGTAGGGAGCGCCAATCAGGAAATAGCACCAAAGACGGGACCCATCTATTTTTAATCCATTTACTCTTCCATGACTTAAAGTTGGAGCTAACACGCAGTCAAACTCCTCTGACACAACTCGGCTCATCTTGACTCCTGATATCGCACTGGACCCGTGGCGTTGATGTGATCAAAGTCAAATGAAAACTATGCAACAGCTCGGTGCACTGTGGACCTCCTGTGCTGCGTACGTAATATCATTATTTGCGCGCTAACAAAGACCTTGACAAGAAGACTTGCATGACCTCGCCACTTTGCCTCCCCTGTGTAGTTTTGTTGATCGTTGAAGGACCATCCATAACTATTCGTGTCAAACACATCTCGAAGCCAATAGTTGATAGAGCAGGCGGAAGGTATAACCGAGGTGACTGCGGCTGTTCTCGACTGTTAATCTTCGGTTATTAAATAGGCATTGCCATCCCTCCTTCTATACGTCACGTCCTCCAACCCGCGGCTTTGTTTGGAATATTTCCCAAGGTAAGTGTCCCGTACGTAAGGGTTTCTGTAGTCTCCATGCTGCGCTTTACTATCATATGCATACTTGGGAGAATTTTCGATGTTGCCACTTCGTACTGATCCGCCCACCAACTCGGACGACATCCTATTCGGTGGGTTTCATCCGTATCGTGGCACTCGCGACATGCTAACCCTGCCGATAGAGATGCCAGTACCGGCGAAGGACAGCAAGAACGCCTGATTCCCCGGGCCGTCCGCGGGCATCCGCTCGAACAGACTCCGACCCTCGGTATACCCCCACGTCCCCATTCCTGCTTAGACAGCACATCCACATTTGGCTGTCCTTCACTTGATCGGGAAGGGGATACCCCCAATTCCGAGTCCCCATTCTTGTAGAACCGCGTCGCTCTGCCGACTTTATGAAAATGTACTCACACCACTCCCCGCCGCCCGCGCGGAAAAGTTCATCTGAGACCTCGAAATTCTCTTGTCAATTGCCTCCTCGGGCGTCTCGAGCATCTCCATCCTGGGTGAATCGACGACATTATGGTACCATCAACCGATCCCAAGAACAAGAAGCCGTCGCGCGAAACTGACAGATTTGTTTGTGGGGTTTCCGACGATGGGGTTAGTTCTGCTACTTACGTGACCTGTGCTGGCGGGAGGGTGCGTATGTTGGCGAATTCACTGCCGCATTTTGTGTCGCTGACTCAGGTAGATTGACCATGATTGTCTCATCCCGTCGTGACATGCGACTGTACGTGAAAGGACAGATTCCCATTTTTGGTACTGACACCCCGTTCTGGGATGATCACAGATCACGTTGTCAGAAGCAACCTTGGTTCTCCGCATCAATTCCGCAACGCCCCCACTAACGTGAGGCCGCAGTACATGGGTGTAAGTTCTTTGATAAATATTGGTGGGGGAGGGGGCGCAATGCTGATTCTCGTCATCACCGCATATGAAGTCTACGATGAAAAAATGCCTTGATCTTCAAGTCGAGGTCAGCTTAAACGATGGGCTGGAATTGAATGCATGACGGGCAGGAGAGGGTTACCAAGAGAGGCTGTGATCCCGCTTGTAAGTGTGGAGCGTAAGTAGAAGTGCGGTGTTGACCTTGGTGATGAAACTGTTCTGGTATTACGGCTTCAAGGCTTCTTACTTGCCATGGGAGGTGGTATGATCACGATCCTAAATGCGAACCATGATTCAATCTTTTGACGACAGATGGTGACCTGAACTGTATTATGACGAATTTGTTCGTTGCACGCCAACGAACATGCGTTGCCTTCCGTAATTGTCGTACATTGGTGGAGCATGGATGGTTGTTTGTTGCTAATGAATCTTGGGGCAAATAGTAATACTACGTGGCGCAGAAGATATAACTGCCGAGGATCTCAACTGACCGAACCACTGGCAAGTTGGCAATCCCCCTCTCCTCGACTCTCAATCTTTGCTTCTCGGTAAACAGCCAGACATTGTTGTCTTATCTTGTATCTATCATGTCCTCCGACTTGCAACCTGCCTTGGAGCTGCTTCAGATGAATGATTATGTATCTCGTACGTTCATCATGCCTCCGCTCCGAGTCAATGAGTAATCATATAGTCCGAATGCAGTTATTGTTGTCACTGCTGTCATATATGACTATTGTGAGAGACTCCAATCCACATTATCATTCCCGGGTAAATGATCATATTCTACTACTATCGCAGTCCTCACCTTTGCAGGAGAGGTATATCATCTTGTTCCCAACACTTTATTTGTTGGCTGACAATGTTTACAGATTGACTATGTCTGGGTAAGGAAGAAACAACTATCAAGTGAGTGCTGAGTCTCTGACAATCCTGCAGTGCAGACCATGGACCTGGGTCTCTACAATGTTTGTTCTGGTGAGTACAAACCCTCAGGGGATACTTTATCACACATGTTCCAAATTGATGTCTCCATAGGTCAGATATGTTGGTCTTTGTTGGGTCATGTAGGTCTATGATTCTTGTGATCCATATGAAATCACAGAGCTAATAGTGAATTCATGCTTAAGCATCAGTGGCCTCTGTATGTTCAAACTTAAATTGGAAGCTAGTTGAACTGATCAGATACATTTACAGATGGTAGCACATTCCTTCCTGGTCCAATAACAGTCAGTCTTACTGTTTTTCACCTTGGCTGTCACTAATTGTTGTCTTCTGGCAGATGTATGGATCTAAATTCTGATTGGAAACTGTATTGATAATGGATCCATAGGTGTAAGCACTTTGATTTGCTGCCCTCTACAACCTCAGTATAAGACATGGACATTCTAAAGGTACTGTAATCTACCCAGTGGATGAGTGGGCATTTCAAATATTCCTTAATATTGCTGATTGTGAGTTGCACCCTCTGGTTCCATTTCTCCTGACCATGATTTAAATTACAGTGGTGATGGTCCTGAGGGTTTATGCAATGTGGAATCAATCCAAAAGGATCCTTTGGGGCCTTCTGTTCATTTATATGCTACAGGTTATGGTTTCCTTTGTTCTTGCAGGTATCTATGACAATCCCAGTACTCACCTCTCAGGTATGTCTTGAACTGCACTGTGTTGTCAAGGTCGGAAGCTCATGCAGGTGACCACTCATCCCCTGCCACCCCGGGCCTTATCTCTAGTTACAATTGGCCAACTTGTCGATTTCTCATTTTGCAATGTTTTGTGGACCAACACCCCATCCCTGCTTAACATTTATCGTGAGATCCCACGATTTGTTCTAGGTACTACGTTGTTGGTTCTTGCTGTCATCCAAACCTTGAAGCAGTCGGTTCAGATGTACAAAGCAACCAAACAATGGCAACCTAATCGGTACATGCAACAACTCATGAGAGATGGAATTGTTTATTTTCTCGTGTATGTTTTACTTTTCCCCCTCCCCTTCGTTTGCATTGGTTATCATCACGTTCTCCCCCTCATCTTACTCTCGAATAACAGTTGCACAAAAGCTAACCACTTTGATGTTTTCCCTTGAACTTCTAGGAACGTGCTTCTCAATATCCCTCCATTGTTGCAAGGCAGCTTTACTTCTGCCATCGACAGCACTTTGGTACTCTTCCTCGGGTCGTTTTCTGATATAATTACGTGGTCTATGATGCCTCGGTTCATCATCAGCGTACGAGAGCTGTATGACCGTGACCTCCGTGGCCGTTGGCAGGGGATCGATACCGGATTCGGTGTATTGTCGCAACCCATCGTCAGTCAAAACGCAGCTGTGTCTGCGATTGCGTTCGCGGATGTAGCTTCGGGGCAGGGGCAGGGTCAGATTGTGGAGGGGGACGTGGACGAATCGGAGGCGGTTCAACTCAAGATGCTGGGAGACAATACTCGTCGGGTTTAAAACGCGGACATTGCGTTGAAACCCGGGAGGTGAGCTGTTGATGGTAGAGAATGGTGGTACTCTGAATGATGGACGCGGATATCTAAATTATATATCTATGCATATGACTTGTCTTTTGAATTTCATCGTGATATCTTCCAGCGTAGCACGATCTTGTAGAAATCGTCTCGATGCAGCTTCTTCTCTGTGCGTGCGATCTGGTTCTGCGCTGCAAACATGTTCAGGAACTGCGCATGGCTGCCGTATACGATGCAAGCAAAGGCTACCATCGCCCCAGAGCAAATGGGTGAACGTCACAACCGCAACGTCGTGGAGGGCCAGAGGAAGCAGAAGCTAGGGTACATGACGGTGGACCTGCTCCCATCGCACGCATCATCAATGCATGAGTCGATGTACTCAAACCGTATCTCGTCCATTCGTCATGCTATAGGCAAGGTTGGATTTGGACGCGGGATTGCAATGAAGCCAGACAAGTACGTGAATACACCTCCCATAAGCAGTATGTCGGAGACATCACACTGCTAGAATGCGCGGAGCGCTTCAGAATGGTCATGCGCAAAGGTTCAAAAGAGTAAGCCTCCCTCACCTTCCCACGAGCGTAAACAGGAACCCCGCAGAGATGCTTGTCGTTGGGGTGATCGACCCACTTTTTGGTATCAGTCAGGTCGATACCCCTCGAGCGAAAGCACATACCTCTGTGCATACATCCGAACACCATCCCTTCCAGGGAACTTGGTCGATTTTCCGCAAATATACTGGTGTGTGAAACGTCTCATATACGGCCCTGCCAGGTTGAGTTCGAGTGGTTCCCGCCTCCACACAGCTCAGTGGCAAAGACGGCAGAGGGAGCGGCCGAGACCCTGACGGACTTGATAGTGTCCCTCGCTCTCTCAAACACGAGGATCTTCTCCACAAGCTGAGGCACATACCGCTGACAATCATGGTCTGCCACGAACACCAGGTCCGCGCGCTCAGGAGACTTGACAGAATCGTTTCGCGCAGAACCGCAGGCAACGGGTCGAGAATTCGGTGTGACAGTTATGTGCAGTCGTAGTTCCGCCTAAGCCTACCCGCACCCCGTGTCGTACAGAAGAACCCTGGTAACCCAGGATACAAACACCATCTGATGTCAGGCTCATCACATAGGGTACTGGGTTGAGCTGCAGTGTGACAGGCCGAGACATCCCTACTTCCATCAGCGACAACCACGCAGAAGGAAACGAGAACAGACGTACCAAAAACTGGAGCAGTACCGAAGAAAATACTCTCTCCTGCGTATCACCACCTCACTCCAACTCACAAGGCATGTATGACAGATGGAAATGCACAAAACTCCCGTGCATCGTCGAACACGAAAACAGAACCAGCGGCTCCTATGAAGTGTCGTTCTGTGTCCTGAATGCCAAGGTGGTCTTGGACATCCTCCTGCAGGCGATAATTGACAACTGAATCTGCGTGACAAAGGCGGTCAAGTTGATGACGAAAGGACGGTATTGACATTGAGCGTCGTCGAGGATGGAAAGCAATTCCAACTCCGTTGAACTCAACATGCTCTAAGCGCGCCAGATTTCTCCTCCGAACGGATTTCAGTAATCCCTTTGTTACGCTCGCTATGGCTGCTTGGAAGAATTCTTTTCTGTGAGCAGATGGCCAACAACGGTGCCATGTTATACTAGTCCTTCCAAGGGTCCCTCGATATCTGGTGTAAGTACCCACATCCACTGACCCGAACAACATCCAGATTGCTCTGAGCCCTCCTGAGTGCGCCGTCCGTGTCGTTACACCCACGACATGCTACCTGATGTTTTCCGCGCTCCGCGAGCATTCGTTCGAACAGTCTTTGTTGCACCACCTACTTACCCTTTCCCGCTCAGACAATACCTCCACCTCCACCTCCAGCCGTCCTCCTTCTAAGCGGGAAGGAAACGTTCCCAACGCCATCACTACGCCTACCATCCTCGGGTCTCTTGAGCATCTACATCTCATGCAAATCGACGACGACTTCATGGTACAGTTGACCGATATCCAAAAACAAGAGGTCGTCGCGTGACACTGATAGATTTATTTGTAGGTCTATCTACTCTCTTCACAACCAGTGCCAATTTGCTGTTTACACGATGTGCGCAGGCGGGTCTCGCTCATCCTCTCAGCAAGGTTTTCTTCGACAAATAGCCATGCTAATCAAGTGCGGGCTTTGACCGTCCCAGTATTACGTCGCTTTGTCATTGTTCGTCTATTCGTCTAGGCTCCTTCTTCTGAGAGGGTTGCCAGAGGTACGGCTCTCGAGGTCGGTGTGTATGTTTCCGAATTCTCCGACGCATCTCGTGTCGTCGAGTCAAATCGATGGGGGCTAGGATCGAGATTGTTCGTGCCTGCGGACACTGACAACTGGATCTTTAGCGGGGCGGGGGATTGGAGTGAAGCAGACGGCTAAGCAGGCCCTAGCTCACCCCTTTTCTCGTGTATGTTAGTTTCCCGCGTCGTTTTGACTGTAATCTACTCATCCCATCGTGATAGGCGATTGTATGCGCAAGGTCAGATCCACCAGGTGCAGTGTAAACAGATAGTGGGCGATGCGGCAGAGGTGTGGTGGAACAAACACGGGAGAAGCGCTGGGAAGAGCAATGATAGGGCGGACTCCGGGCTCAAACGCATCCGCCGAGGGCCCAAGGCGAGCTAATTTGGAGACGTAGAGCAGACGTTGGTGTGAGCGGGTCAAACATTGTCAGGCAGGAAGGAAGCGAAAATGCGGGAAGATTGCGACCGATATCGCCAACCCCGAGGTCGAGTTCCTTGGAGGCGTGTACCCTCCATCCGCACCGTCATGTTCCAAGGCTGACTGTTATCTTAATAGCAGACAACTTGAGCGTCACCCTGGCTTGGATCCGCGTCGGAGGGGTACGGTGATCTCACTTGTAAGTACCTCGGATCTGAGAGGGTAGAAGGAGCGCCAATCAGACGGGATCCTTCTATTTTCAATCCATTGACTTCGATGACTTAAAGTTGGAGCTATCACGCCACCCAGTCAAACTGATCTGACATAACTCGGCTCATCTTGGCTCCTGATCGATCGCACTGGGCCCGTGGCGCTGATATGATCAAAGTTAAATCAAAACTACGAACATATCTCGGTGTGAACCTCCTGTGCTACATACGTAACGGCCTTGTTCGTGTGCCAACAAAGACATGCTGAAAATCTTGACAAGAGAATTGGTTAGGACTCGCATAGCGTCGTCATTTCTGTAGTTTGTTAATCGTTGACGTTGAAAGATCATCCATGACTGTTTGTGTCCAACATGTCTTGAAGCCAATAGTTGATAGAGCAGGCGGAAGCTATGACTGAGGTGACCGTAATGCAGAATTGCTGTTCTCGACTGTCAGTTCTTCGGTTATTAAACAGGCATTGCTGTCCCGCATTCACGTCACATCCTCCAACCTACGGTTTGGTTTGGAATATTTCCAAGGTAACTGTGCAGCCAGTAAGGTTGCTCACAACTCAAGTCAACGATTAATCTTATGAACCAACGCAGTACTCATCCTTTTGAGAGCAATTGCATTCACAGGTGTTGCTCCAGCGGAGCGCCAGGAGACGGGGACAACTCGGAGGCGGTGTGCGTCAAGTTTGAAAGAACACTCTCGTCGAGATATGTGTAGTATGCGTAGATATTGCACTGACAATTTGAGTGCACTCAAAAACCTGGTTACATTTGTCCTGCACGAGCGACTAGCATCTTGTTCACGTACGAAAAAGTATTATGACGTGCTGTCATTATTGAAGAGTTCAAGAGCATGTACCTAGGTGATTTGAAAGTGGTGTCGATCAGTGGGTGATACATTCTATGACAGGAGGCCATATTCGCGTCGAAAAGAAGGCGTTGAGCAGCTGAGTGAGCGACGGAGAATGGTTTCAAAAGTTCAAACTCCGTCGAGCTCAACATGCCATGGACCGCTAGATTGTCCGCGCGGGTTGAAGGCCCGTCCATAGGGGTTTCTGTAGTCTCCATGCCGTGCTTCGTTATGGAAGCCCGGGAAATTTTTCGAACGGTGTTGCCACTTCATACTGATCCGCCCATCAACGGACGATATCCATTTCGGTAGGTTTCGTACGCATCGCCGCACTCGCGACATACTAACCCTGCCGACAGAGATGGCAGTACCGGCGAAGGACAGCAAGAACGCCTGATTCTTTGGGCCGTTCGCGAGCATTCGTTCCAATAGACTGTGGCCCTCGGTACCCATTCCTGCTCAGACAGCACATCCACCTTTGGCTGTCCTTCCTTTGATCGGGAAGGGGATACCCCCAATTCCGAGTCCCCATTCTTGTAGAACCGCGTCGCGCTGCCGACTTTATGAAAATGTACTCACACCACTCCCCGCCACCCGCACGGAAAAGTTCATCCGGGACCTCAACACTATCCTGTCGATTGCCTCCTTGGGTGTCTCGAGCATCTCCATCCTGGGTGAATCGACGACATAACGGTACTAACAACTGACCCCAAGAACAAGAAGTCGTTGCGCGAAACTGCAAGATTCCTTTGTCGGGGTTCCGATGATGGAGTTAGTTCCTTCACAACCAGTATGAATTTCCTATTTATACGACCTGTACTCACGGTAGGGTGCGTATGTTGGCGAATTCGCTGCCATATTTCGTGTCGCTGACTCCAGTAGATTGACCATGGTCGTCTCATCTCGTCGTGACATGCGACTGTACACGAAAGGTCAGATTCCCCTTTTTGGTACCGACTCCCCGTTCTGGATATAATCACGGTTTGACAGATTACGCTGGCAGAAGCAACCGTGGTTCTCCGCATCAATTCCACAGCTCCCCTAATAACGTGATGGGTCGCCGCAGTTGGTGAGTTCCTTGTTAAATATTGGTGGGGGGAGGGGGCGCAATGCTGATTCTCGTCATCCCCAAATTCTTGATTGCTTGGCTATCATTCCAAACTTATGGGTAGGTTGACGTGGATCACACGAGGATATCACCGCATAGGAGCTCTACGATGAAAAAATGCCTTAATCTTCAAGTCGAGGTCAGCTTAAACGATGGACTGGAATTGATTACATACTGATGGGCAGGAGAGGTTGCCAAGAGAAGCTGTGATCCCACTGGTAAGTGTGGAGCGTAAAGTGGAAATGCGGTGTTGACCCTAGTGATGGAATTGTTCTGGTGTTACGGCTGAAAGGCTTCTTATTTGCAATGGGAGGTGATATGATCACGACGACCTTGAATGAAAGCCACGATTCAATCTCTTGATGATAGATGACCTGTACTGTATGACGACGAATTCGTTCGTTGCACGCCGACAAACACGCTCTCGTATCGCCTTCCCGTGACCGCGTCCGCCCTCTGTGCGTAATTGTCGTACGTTGGTGGAGTATGGATGATTGTTTCTTCCTAATGAATCTTGTTGAAGCAAATAGTAATATGTGGCGCAGAAGATATAACCGCCAAGGATCCCAACTGACCGAATTGCTGGCAACTTGGCAATCCCCCTCTCCTCGACTCTCAATCTTTGCTTCTCGGTAAACAGTCAGACATCGCTGTTTAATCCTGCATCTACCATGTCGTCCGACTTACAACCTGCTTTGGAGCTGCTTCAGATGAATGATTATGTATCCCGTATGTTCATCATGCCTTCACTCCGAGTCAACGAACAATCATATAGCCCAAATGCAGTCATTGTTGTCACTGCTGTCGTATATGACTATTGTGAGAGACTCCTATCCACATTTCCATTCCAGAGTGAAATAACCACATTCTACCACTGCAGTCCTCACCTTTGCAGGGGAGGTATGTTATCTTATCACCAACAATTTATTTGTTGGTTGACAATGTTTACAGATTGACTATGTCTGGGTAGGGAAGAAACAATTGGCAAGTGAGTGCTGAGTCTCTGACAATCATGCAGTGCAGACCATGGACCTGGGTTTCTACAATGTTTGTTCTGGTGTGTACAAACCCTCAGGGGATACTTCCTCACACATGTTCCAAATTGATGGCTCCATAGGTCAGATATGTTGGTCTTTGTTGGGTCATGTAGGTCTATGATTCTTGTGATCCATATGAAATTACAGAGCTAACAGTGAATTTGTGTAGCATTAGTGCCCTCTGTATGTTTGAATTTAAATTGGAGGCTAGTTGAACTGATCAGATAAATTTACAGATGGTAGCACATTTTTCCCTGGTCCAATAACAGTCAGTCTTACTGCTTTTCACCTTGGTTGTCACTAATTGTTGTCTTCTGACAGATGTATGTATGTAAATTCTGATCAACAACTGTATTGATAATGGGTCCATAGGTGTAAGCACTCCAATTTGCTGCCCTCCACAACATCAGTATAAGACATGGATATTCCAAAGGTACTGTAATCTACCTGGTGGATGAATGGGCATTCCCAATATTCCTTAATATTGCTGATTGTGAGTTGTACCCTCTGATTCCATTTCCCCTGACCATAATGTCAATTACAGTGGTGATGGTCCTGAGGGTTTATGCAATGTGGAATCAATCCAGAAGGATTCTTTGGATCCTTCTGTTCATTTACATGCTACAGGTTATGGTTTCCTTTGTTCTTGCAGGTATCTATGACAATCCCAGTACTCACCTCTCAGGTATGTCTTGAACTGTATTGTGTTGTCGAGGTGGCCCCTCATGCCCTGCCACCTTTTATCTCCAGTTACCATTGTCCAACTTGCCAATTTCTCATTTTGCAATGTTTTGTGGACTGACACCCCATCCCTGCTTAACATTTATCTCGAGATCCCGCGATTCATTCTTGGTGCTACATTGTTGGTTCTCGCCATCATCCAAACCTTGAAGCAGTCGATTCAGATGTACAAAGCGACCAAACAATGGCAACCTAATCGGTACATGCAACAACTCGTGAGAGATGGAATTATGTACTTCCTCGCGTATGTTTCGCTTTCCCCCCCTCCCTTTCATCACCGTCATATCCTCCCTCTCGAATAACAGTTGCACAAAAAGCTAACCACTTTACTCGAACATCTAGGAACATGCTTCTCAACATCCCTCCAGTGTTGCAAGGCACCCTTACCACTGTCATCGACAGCACTTTGGTACTCTTTCTCGGGTCGTTTTCAGATATAATCATGTGGTCCATGATGCCTCGGTTCATCATCAGCGTACGAGAGTTGTATGACCGTGACATCCGAGGCCGTTGGCAGGGGATCGACACCGGATTCGGTGTGTTGTCGCAACCCATCGTCAGTCAAAACGCAGCTGTGTCTGCGATTGCGTTCGCGGATGTCGCCTCCGGGCCGGGGCAGGGTGAGATCGTGGAGGGGGACGTGGACGAATCGGAGGCGATTCGACTCAAGGTGCTAGGAGACAATAGTCGTCGGGTATAAAGAGGACTTTGCGTTGAAACCTGGGGGGGGCGAGCCATTGATGGCAGAAGATGGTGGTGGTAGTACGCTGAATGATGGACGCGGATATCTATTTTACCTATGCATATACCTTGTCTTTTTGAATTTCATCGTGATACCTTCTAGCGCAGTACCATATTATAGAAATCGTCTCCACGGTGCTTCTCTGCGCTGCAAACATGTTCAGGAATTGCACATGGCTGTCTGGGGCAACCAGCACGCCGTTCACATTGTTCGAGGTAACTACTACAGGGTATGTGATGCAACCAAAGGCTACCATCACCCTGGAACAAATGGATGAACGTGACTGGAAGGGCGCGAAGGGCGGGAGGCAATATCTGGGGTACATGAGGGTTGCCCTGCTCGCATCGTACATCATGAATGCATGAGTCGATGTACTCGAACCATATCTCGTCCGTTAGTCGTGCTGTCAGTAAGGTTAGCTTTGGACGCAGAATCGCAATAAAGCCAGACAAGTTGTAGCGTTTCAGTAACATCTAAAATTTGGAGCGCGGGCGTTACATCGGCTTGCAACCCAAGCCGGACTAAAAAGCAGACGAAGGAGCATAGGATGTGAAAAGAGGCCGTATCTTTCTAGCCCACTTACACGGTAAAGCCAGCTCCCGAGCGGTAGCGGTGTTGGTATTTTCCGCGGACTGCGTTCGACTGGGTGGGCTAACTTTCATCCACGCCCTTGTGGTTTTCAGCGCCTGGTGGGATGGTTCTTGATAAGCCATACTGGAAGAAGGACCGACTGCACACAGACGTTTGCACAAGTGGCCCTGAATAGAACAGAATCGGGCATCGCATTGATGGAAGACATGATCGGCGTCGCTTTAAATGTGCGTGAGTGTGCCGAGATCAAAACATTATTGCAAGCGAAGGACCAACTTGGATTCGGCCGTCCCAGGATATGAATACACCTACCGTAAGCGGTATGTCGGAGAGATCACACAGCTAGAAAGCGCGCAGCGCTTCAGAATGGACATGCACGTAGGGTCAAATGAGTGAGCCTCCCTTACCTTTCCGCAAGCGTGAACAAAAGTCCTGCGGAAATGCCCGTCGGGCCAATCAATCACCCTTTTGGCGTCAATTGAGCCGACACCCCTCGAGCGAAAGTACATACGTTTGCACACACATCCAAACATCCATGCCCTCCAGAGAAATTGCAGGATTTCCCCGCAAATAGACTGGTATGTGAGACGTCCCATACAAGGCCCCGGGTCGAGTTCGGGTGCTTCCAACCTCCACCAAACTCGGCAACAAGGGCGGCAAAGCGAAGCAGCCGAGACCTTGACGGACTTGAGAGTATCCCTCGCTCTCTCAAACGCGAGGTTCTCCGCAAAGTGGAGCGCGCATATAACTGATAATCATGATCTGCTATGGACACGAGTATTTATGCGCTCCGGAGACCGGATGAGATCGTTTCGCGCAGAACAGCGGGTAAGAGCGGAAAACGTATCTAGAATTCGACATGACAGCCAATGAATCACTTACCACCCAGCGTACACGCACCATGAAGTGTCGGGTTTGCCACACAGAGTACCCGGTTGAGCTGGAGTGTGACGGGCCAAGACATCCCCATTCACCATCAGCGACAATCACGCGGAAGAAAGCAAATGAGAGGAGACGTACCGAAACTGGAGCGATACCAAAGAAACTACTCTCTCCTGCACACCACTACATTGCTCAGACTCACAAAGCACGCATGACATGTGGAGATGCCTGAAACTCGTGTGGATCGTCGAACACGAAAACAGAGCCAGCGGCTCGTATGAAGTATCGTTCTGTGTCCTGGGACATGCCGAATCTCACAGTGGTTTTGGATATCTCGTCCTACAGGCGATAATTAACAACCGGATCTGCGTGACGAAGGCGGCCAAGTTGACGACGAAAGGACAATGTTGACATTGAGCGTCGTCGAGGACCGAGGACAATTCCAACTCCGTCGAACTCAACTTCACCCGGTCCCTCATTCGAGCGGATTTCAGCAATCTCTTCGTTTATGGCTGCTTGGAAGAATTCTTAGCTGCGAGCAGAAGGCCAACAACGGTGCCACGTTATACTCGTCTTTCCAAGTTCCAAGGTTCCTTAGATTCCTGGTGTACCCACATCCAACTCGGACAACATTCCGACCGCTCGAGGCTCCAGTGCGTGGTTCGTCCGTATTTCCACACCCATGACATGCTAATCCCGCGAATAAGGTCGCCAGTGCCGGCGATGAATGACGAGCGCGAACACAGTCTTTGTTGCTCTGCCCACTTACCCATTCCCGCTCAGACAACACACCCACTCATCCTCCTTTTGACCGAGAAGTGGACGTCTCCAAAGTCATCAACACGCCCATCCTCCTCTGGCGTCTTGAGCATATATACATCTACATCTCAGGCAAATCGACGCGTGACGGTACAGTCGACCGATATTCAAGAACAAGAGGTTGCGCAACACAAATAGATTTGTTTGTGAGTCTATCTACTCTCTTCACGATCAGTGCGAATTGCTGTTTACGCGACGTGCGCAGGTGGGACGGGGTAGGATTGGGGTCTCCGTGCTCACCTTCTCAGCAAGGTTTTTCTTCGACAGATCGTCATGCTAGTCAAGTGCGAGCTTTCTCCGTCGCATGCGTCGCTCGGTCTTTGTTCGTCTATCCGTCTAGGTTCGCTCAGCTGAGAGGGTTTCCAGAGGCACGGCTTTTCGATGTCGGCGTGTATGCTGGTGGATTCATCGGTGTGTGGGTTGGATCGAGGCAGACACCTGGGTGTGTCCTAGCTTGTCCCTCACTTCGTGTGCGTTAGTTTTCATCGTCGGTTTGACCGTAATCTGTTCATCCCATCGTGACAGGTGACTGTATGCGCAAGGATATATCCACTAGGTGCAGTGTATACATTGCATCGCATTAATGCCGGTATATTGTCATCCTCCGTGGTGGTGGAGTGCGGTATTTCTCAACGTGACTCAGAAGTCCGTTATTAAAATTCCGTAATGTGGATGTATAAACAATCCAGCTGTTTCGAAAGAAACAAAGAACGTGGGGATCATCGCAACGAAGCGGATCTGCTATCCGTGGGGGTATTTGATGTCACCCTTCAATTCAAGAAAATTCTCAGGAACTGCATAGTGCTGAAGCGATGCACCAATGATTCTGGGCCAGATGAGCTTATCCCAGAAGCATCCAATAACGCTTTTCATCGCTTCAATGGTCTGTTATTTCTGACAGCCCACGACTCGTTGACATGCCGTTGGAGAACCTAGCGGTGATTCCGTATCCTACCTCATTTGCAGGTGATTACATCCGTACGAATACTTTCTCCTGTTCTGTTCGTCCATTATGCTCCATTTTCACCACCTTCGACTGAATTTAGCAAAGCATTCGTGGCGTCGACCGGCCTTTGCCTGGGTAGCCGAGTCCCACCTTATGGCCGCATCAAAGTATCTGACCGAGAGAAGGCAATGACCAAGACAGACAAGAGGGGATAGATTGCGATTGCGCAAGCTGTCCAGCCTTGATGTCACCAGTAAGGCGCATTTAGACAGGTTCGGCTTTAGACCCGATCCCGTCACTGAAGACTCTGGGAGGGCAAGGTCATCTTCGACACGAACATGGGGGAGGTACAAGAAAGGTCAGAAGTGAGGCGGGATGTTCCGAGGCATTGTGAGTCTGCGAGCCGATAGACTGTGACCCCCGCTTGTGCCATGGGCTAGTGCAAGCATGGAAGGATCGTATGGTGGAAATGCGGAGCCTCCCTTCTGTGGAATTGCTCCTGTGTTGCGGCCTCGGGGCTTCTCCCTTGCTACGGGATGTGATGTGATCATGATCATGATCCTAGATACAGACCACAATTTGATCTTTTGACTACAAACATCCTATGCCATATATACAGCTCTTTCAAGCACGCCAATGAACACGCACCTGCATTGCCTTCCGCCGCCTGAGTGTCGTACGTTGGTGGATCGTGCATCATTCTTTGTTCCGAAGGAGCCTTGAAGCAAATAGTTAACATGCCGGGGAGAATATATAATCGCCAAGGGACCCCCAAGGGTGAACCACCAACAACCACCCTCTCCTCAACTGTCGATCTTCGCTTGTTGTTCAACAACCTCTCGTGCCTGTCATGTCCTCCAACTCACAATCTTCTTTGGAGCTTTTCCAGATGAACGACTATGCATTCCGTACGGGTCACTCATACCTTCAGTCAATGATTAATCTGATAAGCAATGCAGTTATAATCATCACTGCTGTCATATATGATTATTGTGAAATACTCTTGTGCACGTTATAATTCTTGAACTGAAATGACCATTGCGATCTTACCACTGCAGCCCTCACCTTTGCGGGAGAGGTATGTTATCCTTTTCACTCCCAACGCGTTATTTGTTGGGTGACAATCGTTACAGATAGACTATATTTGGGTAAGGAAGGAACAATTATCAACCAAGCGATAAGTCTCAGATGCCGTCCCAACAGCGAAAACCCTGGAGCTGGGTCTCTACAATCTTTGTTCTAGTGTGTACAAATCCTGTCGGATAGTATTCCGAATTGACAGTTCCGTAGGTTCGCTATACTGGTCTTTGTTGGGTCACGTAAGTAATCGTTGCTGTGATGCATAGGAAATTACACGGTTAACAATGAATCTGTACTCAAGCATTCTTGGCATCAGTATGTTCCGATCTAAATTGGGGTTAGTTAAGCTGATCAGATACATTCATTCACAGATGGTACCACATTCATTCCTGGCCCTGTAACAGTCAGCTTCTCTGCTTTTGACCTTGTCTGTTATTGACTGTCATTTTTTGATAGATGTACGCCATCTAAATTCAGCTTACAGGGCGTATTGGTAATAGTTCCATAGGTGTAAGCACTGGGATTTTCTGCCCTCCATTCCTGTACGAGACATGGATGTTCTGAAGGTATCGTAACCTTTCTGATAATGCAGTGGTCATTCCTAATATTCCTAAATGCTGCTGATTGTGAGTTGCCGCACCCCCTGATCACATTTTACCCAGCGTGATTTCGATTACAGTTGTGATGATCCTGCGGGTTTATGCAATGTGGAATCGATCCAAAAGGATCCTTTGGGCTCTCCTGTTCTTAGGAGTGTCACAGGTTATTGTCTCCTTTGTTTTCGCATGTATCTATTACACTCCCAATATTTACCTCCAAGGTATGTCTCAAACTAAATTGCATGTGTCACTGCAAACTCACGCAGGTGGCCCTTCATATGCTGCCTTTTTTCTCCAGTCAAAATTGCCCAAGATGGCGATTTATCGTTTTGCGACGAGTCTTACGACAGCCTCCCATCCATCATTCTCACATATAATTATATCCCGCGGTTCGTTCTCGGTGCCACATTGTTGGTTCTTGCCGTCATCCAAACCCTGAAGCAGTCGGTTGAGATGTACAAAGCGACCAAGCAGTGGCAGCCTAACCGGTACATGCAACAACTCATGAGAGACGGAATTGTTTATTTCCTTGTGTATGTTCCCCCCCTCTATTTCATTTCCATTCGTCACCATCATATTCTCCCGCTCAAACTCTCGAATACTCGTGCAAAAACTAACCACGGCCGCGATGTTTTCCCTTGAACTTCTAGGAATGCATTTTTCAATGTCACTACTTTACTCCAAGGCTGGTCTAGTGCTACCATAAATAGCACTTTGATGCTCTTCCTGGACGCATTTTGTTTCGCCATCATGTGCTCTGTGATGCCTCGGTTCATCATCAGCGTGCGAGAGCTGTATGATCGTGACTGTCACCGCGGCTGTCAAGGCGTTGACAGTGGATTCGGTGTGTTATCGCAAACCATTTCCAGTCCAAACGCGGCCGTGTCTGTGATTGTATTCGCGGATGTCGCGCCGGGGCAGGGTCAGATCGTGGTGGGGGACGGGGACGAATGGGAGACAATCCGACTTGAACCTTTGGGAGATGATATCCGTCAAGTTTGAACGAGTAGGACGGTGGGACTTCGATATTCAATGAATGAGTGACACAGATATCTAGTTTACGTATACATAATATATGTCTTGTCTTCTGAGTTCCATGTGTCTTGGAGCAAACGTAGCACCATGTAGAAATCGTCTCAACGGAGTTTCGTTTCTACGCGTGCGATTCGGCTCTGTGTTGCAATCATCTCGAATGACTATTGTAGCAACCAGCACGTTGTTCACATTTCTCGAAGCTACTATTATGGTGCAACCAAAGGCTACCATCTCCCCGGAGCAAACGGGTGAACGTCACGAGCGCGACGTCGCAAAGGGTTTGAGGCAGGAGCTAAGGTACATGAGGATGGCCCTGTTCCCATCGCGCATCATTAATGCATGAGCACCAGACTAAAGTCGGAGCGCAGCCGTCACATTGAATCCCGACCCAAGCTGGACAGTAACTCAGACGAAGATGTACCGGTTGAGGATGCGGAAGAGTGTGGTATCTGGTTAAGCGTATGTGTAAACACGGAAAGTGTAGATGCTGCACGAACCGTTCATCTTCTAGGCGATAAGCAACTTGTGGTTACTGAAAACTGGTCATGTTTGTCCTGCACGAGCAACTAGCATTGAAATGCTGACGTACAGAAAGGTATCATGGCATGTTCTCGTCATTTAAGAGATCAAGCACATGTGCCGGGTGATCTGAACGCGGTGTCAGTTGATGAGTGACCTCGATGACACAAATGACTCATAGGGAATAGAAGGTTCAAGGAAGGAGCTGTCAAATTGAACGAGAACGTCAGGGATGCGCACTGGAGCTGAGGCGTTGATGGATAGTAGAGGATCGTATCTTCAACAGTGACTCAAATATCTAATTTATTCATCACTGTCAAGTCCTTTGATGGCGCACGATGCAGAAGGGCCGATTGCACAGAGGTTTGCACAAGTGGCCCTGAATAGAACAGAATCGGGCATCGCATTGATGGAAGACATGATCGGCGTCGCTTTAAACGTGAGTGAGTGCGCCGAGATCAAAACATTATTGCAAGCGAAGGACCAACTTGGATTCGGCCGTCCCAGGATATGAATACGCCTCTCGTAAGCGGTATGTCGGAGAGATCACACAGCTAGAAAGCGCGCAGCGCTTCAGAATGGACATGCACGTAGGGTCAAATGAGTGAGCCTCCCTTACCTTCCCGCAAGCGTGAACAAAAGTCCTGCGGAAATGCCCGTCGGGCCAATCAATCACCCTTTTGGCGTCAATTGAGCCGACACCCCTCGAGCGAAAGTACATACGTTTGCGCACACATCCAAACATCCATGCCCTCCAGAGAAATTGCAGGATTTCCCCGCAAATATACTGGTATGTGAGACGTCCCATACACGGCTCCGGGTCGAGTTCGGGTGCTTCCAACCTCCACCAAACTCGGCAACAAGGGCGGCAAAGCGAAGCGGCTGAGACCTTGACGAACTTGAGAGTATCCCTCGCTCTCTCAAACGCGAGGTTCTCCGCAAAGTGGGGCACGCATATAACTGATAATCATGATCTGCTATGGACACGAGTATTTATGCGCTCCGGAGACCGGATGAGGTCGTTTCGTGCAGAACAGCGGGTAAGGGCAGGAAACGGACCCAATGACAGTCGATGAATCAGTTACAACCCAGCGTACACGCACCATGAAGTGATTTGCCACAGAGTACCCGGTTGAGCTGGAGTGTGACAAGCCAAGACATTCCCATTCACCATCAGCGACAATCAGGCGGAAGAAAGCAAACGAGAGGAGACGTACCGAAACTGGAGCGATACCAAAGAAACTACTCTCTCCTGCACACCACCACATCGTCCCGACTAACAAAGCATGCATGACATGTGGAGATGCCTGAAACTCGTGTGCATCGTCGAACACGAAAACAAAGCCAGTGGCTCGTATGAAGTATCGTTCTGTGTCCTGGGACATGCCGAATCTCACGGTGGTTCTGGATATCTCGTCCTACAGGCGATAATTAACAACCGGATCTGCGTGACGAAGGCGGCCAAGTTGATGATAAAAGGGCAATGTTGACATTGAGCGTCGTCGAGGACCGAGGACAATTCCAACTCCGTCGAACTCAACTTCACCCGGTCCCCCATTCGAGCGGATTTCAGCAATCTCTTCGTTTACGGCTGCTTGGAAGAATTCTTGGCTGCGAGCAGAAGGCCAACAACGGTGCCACGTTATACTCGTCTTTCCAAGGGTCCTTCGATGCCTGGTGTACCCACATCCAACTCGGACAACATTCCGACCGCTCGAGGCTCCAGTGCGTGGTTCGTCCGTATTTCCACACCCATTACA
>JBBPRF010000552.1:0-20301 GCA_038092875.1 Lanmaoa pseudosensibilis | reverse complement strand
CAACCAAACATTGGGCTTTGGCTAACCATCCAAATCTTCAATCGGATAATCTTGTTTCCGTGCGTGCTTCTCACCCACATATCGTCACTTCGATCAACATTCCCCTTTGATCAGACCCCTGTTCCATCGAGATGTTATGGTCGGTATCACGCCACGCACAACGCATATGCAACGTGCATCAAATGGCATGCCAAGAAACCCGAATTCGGTTGCCACTTCAGCCGTACCAATTTGGCTTTTGGCTGAATTGCATTCAGCATACCCTTTCCGAGCACAAGCCCCGTGCGTCCTGTATCTGGAGGCAGAAAAGTACCGGGCGAGTCTGTATAAAGGACGGAAGGATGAACCCCTCGACTTGCCTCTTTGCAAGAGCTTGGAGCGGTGCTCACTCGTGATTCGAATGGTAATCCGAAAAGAACCGGAGGGAACGGGCGAAACGTGCAAAAAAGAGCTGCGTGGAGTCCTTGGCTGACATCCCAGGGAGCTGAATTCCCGCTCTTAGTATTGTGGACATCAGGGTGACGGAAGGTCCAACCTTCTCATACAGTATTGTTGTTATTTATTTGGAAAGTGACAAGAACGGAAAGACGTCAACACCAAACTCTTCCAAATTCTTCTCGTCCGTGCAAGCTAACATGTACATTTCGTATATGTAATGCTTCGAAATCATCTTATGGAGAGGCATTGGAATTTGCGACCTCACTGTTGGAGCCTCTTGAATTACTGAGACTCTTTGCACTCTAGGCAGATCTACCAGCTGATGTAGTCCTTGCATCGGCGCAGATAGATCTTGAACGTCCCTTGCGTAATGAAGCCTTGAAGTTGCGATTCTTACCTTCTCCTTCACTCAGGTCTGTCTCATCTATTTATGGTCTGAGATGCGCTGCTAAAAGCATATATGTAGCTCTAGCTTGGTAGCCTCGTCATTGTCTGCGTTCAAATTGAGAGGCGCCAAGACCTACGACTGGCACCCGTCCATAAGCCTGCCAGAGCAAGCCCAGCTTTGCGGTGCGTTCTTGGATATTTTAGCCTTTATGCTAAAGATCGTGGTTCGATTGTCAGATGGTCATCCTTGAGAATGGTATGGACATGATCTCGGATTCATGGCTTCGGGCTTGTGTTTTCATATCGCACTTCTCATCACAGTATTCATAAGTAAAATGACTGAGACGCCGGCTCATCGCCTGGCCCATTCCGGTCATGAATATTTGAATGGTGTATGTATATTAGCCTTCTGTAGATAGAGCTGGCTGCCGCGGTCTCACGGGGTCCTCCATACCCGTTTTCGGTGTCGGCTCTCGGAAGCTTTTACGAACGGCTTGTTCTCGCCCACTCCTTCGACTTGTTGGCCATTCCACAGCGTTGGGGCCCTTCACGTTTTCTGGATAGCAAAAGTGGCTCTGACGTGCTCTGACAGCTTTCGTTCTTGTCACTTTCTATGATATTTTTGTTGTCATGGATGATTCGACACACAGCGCTGGACGGTCGATTGACATCGAACTGGGAGGACAAGAAGTCATAACCATAGACTTGGACAACCTCGACCCCAACCCGGATGACGTGCTTGATCTATTGAAAGAAGGCCAGTGTAGAGTTTCGGTGTGGGCAAGGCTAGCCGGGGAGTATTGGCGGAGAGGATACCTTTCCGCTGCAGAGCGGATTGCAAATTCTGCGATCGAGTGTATGTGGTCGGATTCGTTGCACGGCTCGTAGCATGCTTATTCGTGTGGCATTTCTCGTAGCTCTGACAGCGAACGGCACGACGGCGCAGTCACCTCCAATATATGCGTTACTCGCGAACATTCAGATTGCACATGCCCAGAAAGCACCGAAGTTAATTTTGCCAGATGCCCGTAAGCCATCGACATCTGCTCGGATTGTACTTGTTCATGTTTGCCATGCAGGGGAAGATAAACTCACAGGTGTGCGTTCAAAAGAAGAGTATTATCGGGATGCTGCTCAGTACCTCAATGCCGGAGAGAGAGCCACAGCGGAAGGTGGAGAAGGTGTCGGTGGAACGCTAGCATTCTTGACGCGAGGTATGTATTGATCATCATCAGAATGTCCGAACTTAGTACGGTATAGGCATCCAACAATTGGCCACTCGATCCATGGATGACGCGATGCGCTCTTTCGAAGGTGTCCTCGCAGAAAAGCCGACTAATATCGTGGCACTCCTCGGCAAAGTTCGCTCTTCTGCTCAGTCAGTATTGCTTGAGCTGACAGGTCTCCGAAACACAGGCCCGCATTCTTTACGCAAGACGAAGTTACCCTCAAGCCCTCAAATTATTCCAGCAGGTCCTCCAGTTAAACCCGTCGTGCGTTCCAGATCCTCGGATTGGTATTGGTCTCTGCCTCTGGGCAATGGATCACAAAGCGAAAGCAAAAGCCGCATGGCAAAGAAGCTTGGAAGTGGTGCGGGGCTCATTATTACAACTTTCATTTCAACTGTGGTATTCATCTTTCTCACTAGAATCCGTCTGAGTGGGCCGCGCAACTTCTATTGGGCTTGGAGTCTATCAATGCGAGTAAGACAGGGAACCAGACCGAACAAGAACGCGCACAGGCCTTCTTGATCGGTACCAAATACATCGAGAAGGCCTTCAATGCAAACCAAAAGAGTGCTGCTGCAGCGAACGCGTTGTGCGAGTTGTTCCTGCGTAAAAACAACCTCAAACGGGTCAGATTGCACTTAGAACATGTGTCCAACTTTCCTGACTCTCATTCAGGCATTAAAACTGGCAGAGCGAACAGTACAGTTTGCTGACACACTTACACTTCTGACGGAGGGCAATTTAAGAGCTGCCCGGGCCCTGCACGCTGAAGGACTGACAAAGGAAGCGACAAAATACTACACCACCGCGACGGAAGGCCAACCAAAACACATACTTGGTGCTATTGGCATGGCGCAGATGCAGATGCTCAATGGTAAGCTCTAGGTTCTCTGAACCAGTCGGACCAATAAACCTCTGGTTGATTAGATGAAGTGGCTGCGGCGATCCACACTCTTGACACATTGATACAACCCCCTAATTCACAGCGATCGGTGGAAGCCACTGTTATCCTTGCTTCGCTTCGTGCACATCCCCGGCCGGGTGTGTCGAGCGCGGACGTTGCCCAGGAGAAGCTTAAATCACGTGAACTGTTCGATCGAGTTACGAAAACCATTGAATTGGACGACGCACGTGCGAACGGACATGCAACTGCATCCAGTCGAACATCGAACGCACTCAATGATGACATGGAGATGCACGTCGAAATAGCGCGTTTGTGGCAGGAAGACAACGTGGAACGGACTACCAAGGCTTTTCGTGATGCCTTGCGGGTCAGCGCGGCGAGTGGTCAGGCTGATCCTCGGCTGCTGAACAATCTTGGCGCCCTGCAACATATGGAAGGCAACGTGGACGAAGCGCGGACTATGTATGAAGATGCGCTGACGAAGGCTGCGATCCGCAGCGCAGAGGACGGGGAGGCCATGTCGACATCGATATTGTACAATCTCGCCAGGGTATACGAGGATAGTGGGGAACATGCGATTGCCAAAGAGGCATACGACAAGCTTCTCTCTCGTCATCCGGAATATGTTGATGGTCAGTCTTCCTATATGACTTTCTCTTTGACAAAGCTCCACTGATGGTCCAAATAGCCAAGATCCGACAAGCACAGATGCTTGTAAATCTTGGTCAGCCCAACGACGCTCACGAGTTGCTCAAGCAGGCTTTGGCTACCCAGAATACCAACCTCAATCTGCGCGCATTTTATACTTCTTTCCTCCTTCAACACAACGTAAAGGTGGCCAAGGACTTCGTATTCGCCACGCTTAAAGACCACGAGAGACACGACGTCTACTCTCTGTGTGCTGCCGGGTGGATCTTGTACACCCAGAGTCGGGATAGCCGAGATCCGAGTCCAAAGATGATGGAAGAGCGAAAACGGAACTTCCAGCGTGCGGTGGAGGCATACCACAAGGCACTCCAACTGGACCCCCTCTGTGCGGTGGCTGCTCAAGGTCTTGCCATTGCAGTTGCGGAGGACGCGCTGGGGACGTTGAGTGGTCTGTTCCCCGCTTCAGCATCCGACGACGCTCAGCGGCGGTTAAAGAATTCACGAGAAGCGCTTGACGTGTTCGTAAAGATTCGGGAGACACTCAATGATGGGAGCGTCTATGTGAACATGGGCCACTGCTACTACGCACGCGACGAGTTCGACCGCGCGATTGAGAGCGTGAGTGATGTGTCGAACTATTTGAGCATTGAGCGCTCACCCCATGCTGGTAGTACGAGACTGCTTCTGTCAAGTTTTACAACGGTCAAAACGTGCCTGTGCTGATGTGTCTATGCCGATCTTGGTATGCCAAAGCCACGAAGGAG
Source organism: Lanmaoa pseudosensibilis (assembly GCA_038092875.1). Taxonomy (NCBI): domain Eukaryota; kingdom Fungi; phylum Basidiomycota; class Agaricomycetes; order Boletales; family Boletaceae; genus Lanmaoa; species Lanmaoa pseudosensibilis. The sequence goes on along the minus strand of JBBPRF010000552.1, from coordinate 15,931 downwards.
CAAACGTCGGTGGCCATGAACACCGCATTGAAATATGCACAGGCGGTGAGACCTCTCTTCGCCCCCACGATATATCGCCGCGTCGGGATTAATGAGGCTTACTCTATACCTTGTTTAGGCATTTCACGTACAACCGAGTGACAAAGCGGTCATGTACAACATTGCCATGATTCAACAAAAAACGGCAGAACTCATGTTTGGACTGGGTCCCGCCAAGCGGACACTGAAAGATCTCGAGTGGGCGATCGCTCAGGCCAACCATGCTCAACGGTGTGTCCTCCCCCTTTCACTGCAAATATCCAACCGACCCATCCGCTGACTTGGCACACGATCTACAGCATCTTTGGTTCGTTAGCGGCAGATACGTCTGCGTTCTTACCCTACAGTGTGGAGCTTGCAGACCAGCGTCGGAAATACGGAGAGAGCATGCTACGTCGAGCAGATGAGCATCTCACCGCTCAAAGAGAGTTTGAGGCAGAGGCCCAAGCGAGACTTGAAGCTGCCCGCCAGAAGAGACAGGAGGAGAAACAACGGCAGGAGGCACTCGAGGTCCGTCATTCCTGTCCTCGTTATTGGTCCTCGTACGCAATGATTGACACGTTCTCGTCGCGTTCCTTGTGTCTTTTACATTGCAACAGAGGGCAAAGATGGAAGAGCTGCGCATACAAGCTGAGAAGCTGGCGGAGGAGCGTCGGATCGCGCGAGAGCAAGCTCTAGAGTGGACGAGGGAGGTCCAGATGGAGAGCGACGAGGAACGGGAACGTAAATCCAAGCGTTCGAACAAGAAGGTCAAAGTCGAAGTCGAGAGTGGGGACGAGGGTGTGGCTACGCCTTCTGAGCCGAAGAAAAAGCGGAAAGGAAAGCTGAAACGATCAGGCGATCAAGGTGGCGAGGGCAGCAACGAGCAGTTGTTTAGTGATGAGGAGATCGATAATAAGCCGGCCAAGAAGGTACGTGGTGTCGGGACATGATGATAGCTTGAGGCGGCGAGCTGATGCACACAACAGCGGGGAGCGAAGAAGCGGGTCGTTCGCGATGATGAAGATCAAGAGGCGGCAGGTGGGCCGCGGAAGAAACAATTGTGCGTTCCTCTAGCTTCCCACTGCTAGCCTGACTTGACTGATTCCTCTTCCTAATCGCCTCAGCAAAAGTAAAGAATACATCTCTGACACGGACGATGAGGAAATGTCGTAGCTGTGCCGTAGCACTCGTATGATGCCTTCTGGATGCCCTTACGCCTGCGTCCCGTTCCCAGTGCCTTGCCTTTTTTAAAAACCTGTCGATGTTTGCTATCCCATCGTGTCGTGTATATGAGCTGCTCTGATCGTATATTTTGCACCATCACCGTTATTGTACCCTACTTTTCGACGAGTCGTCCTTGATAGATGCGATGTTTTTTCTTAATCATTGATGTACCCGGTCAAGGTAATAGCGACTCTGATTTATGTTGCAAAAGTAACTTTATTCCTGTAATATGTTCCTCTACACTAGTGCGGCTTTGTGCCGCCAGCATGATACTTTGTACCATCGGCACAAGTTCAAGGTTGTGCATTCTAACTCAACCTTCCACCGTGTATTTCGGCAGTACAAAGTACTACTGTATGGGGTAATCTTTGGATGCTTGTGTTCTACCGCAATTGAGATGAGATGGACTGCAGTATATATACAGGTTGGATTGAAAAGCAGAGAAGTCGTCAAGCTGTTTGATCCTGAATTCACGTACGTACAGCCTTTGAAATTCCCCCTCCCTGGTACAGTCGACTCTGTAATAACAGACACTTCATATAACCCATACTCTGTGAACACACATACATTTTCCATTTCCCAAAGTTCATTTTCAGTGCTTCCAGCCTTGATCAAAACCCATACTCTCCCATAAGCCATACCCCCTGGGCCTATCCCGAGGGGTATGGGTTATTACAGAGTCTACTGCACTACTCAGCTTTAATCCCTAATATTTTGACGGTGGATTAAAGGAGACTGACACGAGTCGACGGGCAAGCGCTGGTGATTCGGAGTCTATTAATTTATTGACCAAAGGGAAAGGGCCCTGTAGGGTACAGGGTCATGACACGATCACGTCGGACCACGGGTAAAGCGAATAAAAAATCGAGTCGGAAGGAAATGAAAACGAAAAGACACACACGATGATACAGCACGCGATTGTGAAGGGATACAACGGGGATGAGAAATCGACCAGACTGGACTAAACGGACTAGCGCTACAAGAGGAATACTCACGGTGACGGACAATTGGGCATACCCTTTCCTAAAGCTTTCTATCTAGACATGTGCGGGTGGACGCCGATGAGTCAACCCATGGCGACGATAATGGGGACGACAACGAACGCGGCTTGAACCGAGAATCGGGGCGATATGTCACCGCACGTCTTCGACTAGACCCGCGATGATGCCACGGATTGTTCGCTGGGCTCGAGCAACGTCAAAAAAGGTGTCGGGGGAAGCGAGTTTGGATCGTCTGGCACGTCTTCAGGACAGAGCTCGTTCTCGACCGCTCTGATGTTGAGAATGAGTCGAGAAGCCTTTGCGGAGGCGAATTAGGCACGAATACAGCGAGGCACGCCATGGATATATTAATAGGAGTACTCACGCAATACGAATATATTGCGACGAGTAGCCTGAACGTATACATATCAGACCTGAAGACGAAAAGGATGACAAGGATACGTTAAGAGCTTACGAAATGACTAGGACCGACAGTTCGTTTTGCACGATTGTAAAGACAATGGTGGAGACCAACACGATGACTGCCAGGCGATGACGTGAGTCGGATTCCTTCCCCACGTGTGACGGCCGCCTTACCGAAGGTTCTATATAGCCGGATTTGTATATGAGGTGTGCATGGCGGAGAGGAACCGACTGCTTACAGGAAATAAAAGGTAACCCCGTCGTACAAGAGCACCCTTGTTCTAGAAGACAGCTTCAACATGTCTTGTAAGGACAAGTTTTCCTTTTGTTTGTCGAAAAGGATGATTTTCAGTGTCATGACACAAAAAACGGCTAGCAAGTACGTCAGGACACGCAATTAACACAGATCAAACTAGCTCACTGGGGACAAGAAGTGCTGCTAGCCTTCATGTTTCTATCAGCTTTCCAAGCAACTTGATGGAACTGTCCTTTAGCTTACCAACTCGCGAGGGTAAGAGGAGGTGTAAGATGTGAAGTTGTCATGCAGCCCGGCCATGGGACCCAGGGCGGAGGGCTGACCACTTCGGCTGTGCTACGCACCGCCATAATGACACATATTGAAAAATCCACCTGTCACAACATGGGATGCATGGTAAGTTGTGTCGGATACACGGAGCCTGACCACAAACCAAAAATTCTCCTAGAAAGTAGGTTGAGACGACTATAGTGTTCATGAACTTGGAGCTCACCAACAACCAGGGAGCCAAGGAATATCCCACAGTAACGGTTTCCTTTATACAGTGCATTGATCCGCATGGCGAGGATGATATTGACAATAGTGATATATAAGACCGCTCCTGCTCTAGACAGAGGGTAACCAGTTAGCGGCGCATCGATCACAACACTTCTTAGCCTTACAGAGTTTGGTAATAGTAATATCTCTTGCAGCTGAATGGGATTGGTAACGTCCTTTCGAAGTGTTTTCGAAAATAAAAAGAAACCTACAACTGTACGATCCGTCAGTGTGAAATCAATACTAGAGACAATAAAGTGTAACAAACCGTGACCGAGAGCCCTGTTGTGTTATTGACTGTCCAACGTCAGTTGTGCAGTGGTAAAGTAAAGGAAAACATACTAGCAAACATCATCCTGCATTGGTCCAGTCAAGAAACTCAGTAGACCGAGGAGTAGTCACAATATAGCGCACGTTAAGTAGACAAGACCGTAATACCGAGAAAAAATGAAAAGAAGATGAACAAGAACTTGCTTGGCTCTACGAAGATAAGGGAGTGGGCTAGCTGGATCTCTGTTTTGGTGGTAACCCCAGACCAAAGGTATCTAGTGGAAGTACGTCTGTTCCTTCCTCGCACAGAAACATGAAGCAACCCACCTCCCGCTTCAGATTGATTATGATATCGTATAACATGAACACCGACGCGGAGACTGAAAGGATTGTAAGTACCACGTTCTCTTGCCTCGGAGTGCATCACACACCTGTCACATAGTTGCAAATACGTAGTTGTGCCATCAGTGTAATCAAGACCTGAACTTCCTGCTCGATGGACGATGGGGCGAGTTGTGAGGACATGGAGTTCAGTAGGATATCCATGAGGCATGGGTCCTTTTAAGGATCCTGTTGTATCCCAACATGGCATCACAAGCAGCTGCACTGCTTGGTAAATGAAAAACATATGCCAACAGGTCGTCGCACGTTGATATGGGCGCCACTTGAGATCGATAAGCGCACAGGGACACCGAGATGAAGCCTAAGCACAGTGCACAGAGTTACGATCTTGTCTTTCATGGGCAATTAACAAAAAAAGGATTGAGAGAAAGCCGGCCCCTGGTTGCTCGATAGTCCTTGGAGGAACAAAACCTTCCTGTAATATTTCTTCATTTACTTCCGGTACACTGAGCCAGTCTATGAGAAATTGTGTATGTACTCACTTTAAGTGGTCGGCCGGGGATTCGGGCCTTGTTCCAGGCTAAGAGTTTTTGAATTTCTGTAGTAAAAATGGTTTGAAGTCTGTTAGTGCCGAAGCTTGTCAGCGTTGGAGTTTCCAATACACGTGGTAGTGACGCTGCCCTGGAATAAGCACCACAATTCATTGGCTTCGACTCGCGATTACTAGCATGGCCTTCATTTGAAGCTTGGGATTGCATGATCATGAACCGCGACCTTTAACTGCCCCCTAGCAGCCATGGTTCTGGGCCGAGGCAAGGAGGGGGCCAGTAGATATAGGGAACACAGAAAAAGTTTGACCCTTTCTTCGTAGGTCAAGCGCTAACCGTGGCCTGAGTGAGCTTCCCGTTTCTCCATCGGAAACGATTAGAACGGCAAATATTTAGCGTTTATGTCCGACGTTCGGAACCCTCGGACTCGCAGTGAGTGTTAATACCCTGGAGGAGGAACGCGAGATTATCGTGTCAAGGTGTTATCCCACTAGAGGATCGTCTTCAAGTTCAGACCGAAGGCAAGTTGGTCACAGCCCCCGTAATGACCATATGCCAACTTGTTTAAGTTCCCACACCTTCAGAATCCCACACTCGCGAGTACGCCGGATTGTACGATGCACCGCTTCGGCGACACTCTGAATCTCCTCAAAATTCTTCTTGTGCCCATTCCCAACACTTGCTCCTTACTAGATATCTACAGGAACACCGCCATGCGACGAGCATCAACGGATACAATGGATATGTTGTTGGGCGGATCGTCCAAGAGGCACTCCCAGAGCTGGCCCCACATTATCAAGAGTCGAAAGGATCACGCCAAGGCATGCAAAATTGAAACCCGATAAGATGAGTTGCCATTAGTACAAATGTCGAGATGAAAAGTCTTAGTTGTAATTAATCAGCCTCGGTTTGATCCGAGATATCCTGAAAATATCCCGGAATCAATATATAGTGAGTGTCTCACTATAGCGTCGAGATTATTTCATGATCTCGTGTCGACAAAGGGTCAGTACTGCCTAGTACTTCCTGAAGATAAAAAAAGGGAGCATTCAGCTCGTTATTGGTCAATGGCGAGGGCAAATCCATGCACCGGCCAGTGTTGAATGTCACATCAGGAGTATTTACCGGTGCAGACTGTAGACCATTGTAAAATGAGTATAATAGCCTGGTTTGGAGAACTCTACAGCTTTCGACAGCACTAACAGCACCGTGTGCGGTCATAATAATCAGATTATCAGACACTGCGGGTTGGTCCTGCGCTCGCGGCTGTGAATAGTACTATGACGTATTGTTGTGCTTCTGAATCTGGCATCGTATCGGCGGACGAGGACATCCGATCCTACTACCTGAATTATTATTATTATTTACTTGGGAACTGTGGTTCGCCCGGGCTAGTGTATAGAGGCACTATCTCAGTTGGCCTTGCTGGTAGTATCCTGTGGTACCTTCTCAAAAATTAGCTAGCTTACTCTCTCTCTCATAGTTGGTCGCACTTCCTCAACCGCCATCGTCCGTGACATTCATGCAAGACCACGTAAATATCCCATCCCGCAGAAAATGTTGTCAACACACCAAGGCGATCCCGAAACAAAGAGTAGCATTTAGCATCGTGAGAGAGGACTGGTCGTCAGTGACAGCGTGTACGTGTGATGGGGGCTGAAGATGGCAGAACGCTTATGTAGCAACCTTCCACATTGTGGCCCTCCTACTCCAGCCTTGAGGCAAAGTACCCCGCCGATGGAATATGTCGTAATCTTTCACTTCTAAAGCCTATCGGGGGTATTAGACCATTGAACAGGTTAGGCTGTTCACTGGCATGACATTTGGTATTATTATTCGATCTCCCAGGATCGAATTTCGCGCTGCTGACGGCATGGCAAGGCTAACGCGAAACCCACAGCATTCCAACCAAGGCGAAACAAGCGAAGTCGAGCGCGCTGATCGGATTCCTGACACTGGATATGTCTAGATTCCTTGTCGTTATGCTCTTCTGATAGCTTATGGAAAATTCAGAATCACGTAGCTCGCGAACTCACCATGTAATCGTCACCTCCCCACCGGCAAATAAGCTATCAATCTCGTGTAGATATTTTTCGAATGTCTTGAGGAGTTTGATCGTTACGAACGCGACGCCTCTAGGCGGGGAGGGTACCAGGCATTGGTTCCCGGGTGGGCATACTCCACTATAGAATTACACTCGGATATTAGGATTGATCACCCTTCAGCTGCCATGATGGAATCAAAATGCTATCAATTTTTTTGTTGGTAACGGCGCGCTTTCGCACGTTGCCAGGTTTGAAGGCTATTTTTGAATGCTCACATGTGCACGTCCACACGGCGTGTGCGCGAGACTCTCATAGTGGTCCACTCAGCTGCACCATGATCAACGTGCAGGTGGGGACTATTTGACTGACGTGCCCTCTGAACATTGCATAACTCGGACTTGCTGACACTTCCTCGACGCTTTAGATGGGATACCAAGTACTCCAAATCTGATCAGCACCGATGATCTACCCGATTTGACCATGAGTGACCACAGTTCGACATGTAATCAAGGAATTGGCCGATTCAGATCGCTACTCGCTTACGTACTCGGCGCCGACGGCGTTCTAGCGTGTGAGGGGATGGCCGCAACAATGTTGGCCAGGCTATCCCCAAGTGGCGAGTGATGATTCACTCTGCGGGCTGTATATTCCCCCGAAATTTAGAACATCAGATCAGACAGTTCTTCCATATCCGATACGACACAAACTCAATGCCATCAAGTTGGGGCTGCGTTCACCGTGACGTCCACTAGGCCAACGGGCATCAAGGAGGATTCCTGTATGGAGGTAGGCGATTAACAATCCTCCTGCTTTGGGGGGAATTGGATAAAATAACTATGTTGGCAGAACCACAGCATTTTCCGCGGAATGTCCTACTCGACTCGGACGAAGGATAAATAGTAGGATATCTGCAGTCTCTTGAACAGATATCAGCATGTGTCTACTCATCCTCTCCGCTGCTGCCGCCACAGCCTATATATTGCTAAGGCTTACAGGTATCTGGGCGTACTTCTTTGATGTGTCAAGTTTTCCACCTCAAGTGCCGAGCTTATTGGCGGGGTATGACAACGGGCTGCTGTATGTGTTAAACCCTTGCGCTTTTCTCTCCAAATGCCAGTAGGTCACAGATGACTTGATTGTCTATCTGCTGATACAATCATAAGCCAGACAACGATGCGGTCCTGTATACCGGATGTCACTTGGTTCCTGGCGGATCATAGTCGTCTCTTCGGGCGATGCCATTTCTTCCGTCTTCTCGGCTTCTCCACAGCTGCTTCGTAACGACATCATGCACCGGGAGATGTTTTACGTCGTCGCCGGAGTCAGAACCAACTACGCCCACCTTCATGAAGTCATGGTCCGCGAGCTCTTTCCGCTTGTTGACAGGAGTTTGTCGCCGCGCTCCTTGGGACAGACCACGCAGACGTTTGGTCCCGTGTTGTTATCCCAGATCAGGGACTTTGCTCGGGAACATAGCGGACCAATATCACTTACGCAGCTCACCAACGAACCCCTTTACAATGCGACGAATCTCGTCCTTCTCGGGAGTGCCTTCCCGATCGACACCTACAGAGACTTCCAGACCCTCAACAAAAGTGTCCCATACCGTTTCGGCAGGATGTTGTTATGGTTCTGGCCATCCTACGCAGCGCGAATGCGATTACTGAACTCCCTCAAGGACTATTTGCGGCGAGGGGAGGTCATCAACTGTGATGGCCGATTTTCCCTTGAGTTCATGAAGGCTTTCAAGGACAACGACATTCAGTCCTTGGAAGGAGCCCAGTTGGTGTTGAACTTCCTGTGGGGGGTTCATAGCAACACGCTGAGCAACTCGTTCTTTTTGGTTTCGTTTTTGCTGGGCGATCCTGATGCCCTCGCGCGGGTCCGCGCGGAGATCGACTCAGCTGTCGAAAGGTTCGGCAACTTGGAGGTGCTGCTGGAAGCTGGTCCTGGCGAGTTGGACGATCCGTTGTTCAAGTTGCTGACATCTGCGATCATGGAGACCATGAGGCTCACGGGCTTGCATGCCGGGGTACGCCAGGCCAACTGCGACTTTGATTTGAGGGTCGGGGATGGGGTGATACCGATAAAAAAAGGAGAGTATGTGTTTGCAAATGTCCATGCTGCCCATATGGATGCGACAGTCTTCCCGAATCCCGAGGCTTTCGTGGTTGATCGATTCGCGCAGCATCCCTACCAGAAAAAACATTTGCAGACGGAAGAATATCTATTCCATTCGCTGGGCGGTGGTAGGCATATCGTAAGCACCGTCTCTTACTTTTCAGCCCCTTCACGATGCCCACGACATTGCAGTGCAAGGGAAGATGGCTGGCTGTATACGAGATCAAGGTCCTCATGATAATATTGCTCCACATGTTCGACTTGAGTCCGGCAGGGGAGAATTCGGCGGGCTGGCGCCTGCCTCAAGTGCATCCACGCAGTATCGGCGTGATTCACACAGAGGATGATGTTTTTGTGCGATTGTCTCCTCGTCATGTGGAGGTCGGGTTTTAAACGATGGTCGGGTGTAAGGGTGTCTCAAGGTGTAGCTTCGACTTCCATTCAGATTGCTGTAATTTCCGTACAAATCTTGTTTTTCGTGATTATAATTTGTATCAAGTGGTTTTGAAGATGACCAAACTGAGACGGATTCCATTCCAACCAGCAAGCGACAGTAGCGACAGTAAGACAGTAGGAAGATAGGCTCTCGGCAATCCCCAATCGGGTTGGGCGGGGTCAACAAGCATAAACACTTCCTCATCACGCGCGACAACGGTGACGCACCAAACGACGGACAACATAGATTCTCAGGACATCAACGACAAGCTCGAGCGATATTCTTTATAACAAGACGTCTATCTGGCACTGACCTCACATCCTGCTCGAAGGCATTCGGTGCTTGCTCGTTGTAGGACGCGCTGTACCTATTTGGAGTAGTGGGTGGGTTGAGCATCCCCGTGCCGTTTCTTGTGTTGTCGATCTGACCTTTTATTTCGTTGAATTTGGTTGCGGCAAGGCACCTACCCCCTTCTTGCCCAACCAGTCGCTCAAGCCAGCGTCTATCGTTCTGTGGCGCGTTCAACGTCCAATTTTCACTCCCGGCTACTGGTCATGACTGTCTCTCATCGGAAACGCGAGCATCAACCCGATGAAATACAAAGTGAGTGACTTTTCCGTCCCACTCCTGGTTCATTCCGTCCAGTTGCATTTCTCACGGGGGCCCGTTGCGTAATCTCGTAGCTGTCAACGAGCCTGGCCTGCAGATCCAATGCGACTCATGCATGTGCGATCTGACGCATTCTGTCAGAATCAAATGTGCCGATCCTGTGTGTGAACCAGGTGACGGAGTGGACATTTGTCCTGCGTGTTTCTGTGCCGGAAAAGAGTTCGCGAAGCACCGACGCGGCCACGCATACCGTGTCATCGTAAGCCAATGTGTTGCGGCGCTAGCGCCGTTTAGTCTAACATAACATTTCTCAGGAACTACATTCATATCCTATCTTCTCAGATGATTGGGGTGCTGATGAGTATGTCATCCTTTCTTTATATCACATGAAGTTCGCATCAACCTCGCGTTACACTAGGGAGCTACTGTTAATCGAGGGCATATCAAAAGCTGGTTTTGGAAATTGGCAAATGATTGCGGAGCACGTCGGCACACGAACGAAAGAAGAAGTGGAAGAACATTACAACTCTGTTTACGTCGATTCTCCTCACTGGCCTCTGCCGGTGAGTTGTTGACGCCAGGTCGAAACAGCCTGCCCTAAAGTTCTATAACGCAGCGGATGGATGTTGATTTTGATACCGATCCTGAAGAGTTCCAGCAGCGGAAACGAAGACGGATGTCAGCTATGAATAATGTTGCCCCTCCTCCTCCAAAGGTTGCCCCCACGTCGGCACCAGGCGTGCATGAAGTCGCCACCTTTCTTCCAGGTCGCCTGGAATTCGAGCACGAACTTGACAACGAGGCGGAAGAATTAGTCAAAGACCTCGAGTTTGGTATCTGCCTTGCTTACGGCGGAGACCAGATCATCGAGGACGAGAATGATGCGGATGTCAAAGCTCGGGCTCAGATGCTAGAAGAACGGAGGTCGAGCGAGGAAAACAGGTCAATGAGTCAACCGCCGACGAATGGCATGAATGGTTATGTCAATGGCTATAGTTCTGTCAACGGCGATACGTCGAGACCACACTCAGTAGTCAAGTCGGAGGAGCCCAGCAGCACTGACCAACAGACCACCGGAGAAGATGACCCGAATTCCGAAGAGCCTATGCAACCGCCTCCATTCGAAACAGAAGATTCGCTTGCATTCAAGCTGACAATGATTGAAATGTATAATCAGCGTGTGGCGAAACGCCACGAGGCTAAAGCGGTCATGTACGAAAGGGGCCTTCTTGAATACAAAAAGGTCAGCTGTGTTTGTTTCAGGAACATATCGATTCTTCTGATGTGACTGACTATATCAAAAGATGCAAGCTGCCGAGAAGAAACGGGTGAAAGAGGAAAAGGATATTGTACAGCGCCTCCGACCCTTCGCCAGACTTCAAACTGCCGAAGATTACGAAGTGTTCGCTGCAGACATCCTGTGTACGATTTCGGTGCCTTTGTTTAACAGCAACGGATCTAACTCCACGTGTCAGACGAGGCAGTGTTGCGGAAACGCATACAAGAGCTACAGCATTATCGGCGCATGGGCCTAACCACCGCCGCCGACATCGATAAATTTGAGATGGACAGCATTCGTCGTGTACGTATGCACCACACTCCATGTGGTTCAATTTGCGTCATCTCTCCATTCCCAGGTACAATTGAAGGCAAATTTGTCGCGGGATTACTATACCTCCGAGCGATTAAACCAACTGCGTGGTGGAACTGGTCGTAAGTGCGGCCCTTTGATTATCATCCAGAAGTTGATGTGGTTTCAGGAGAATCCGAAGGCCGTAAGAGTCATGAGCGAGAATCAACACCCAAGCTTAGCGCCAACGCCACTGGAACAGGTTCGGCGCGGCGACCACGTACGTCCATTCCTCCCAAGTTTCACGATCTGCGACACTGATTTGCATTAATCAGCGGCCCCTCTGAATTTGGCCAACAGCCCTTCACTGCACCTGCTCACACCCGCAGAACAGGCGCTCTGTTCACAGTTGCGTATTCTCCCGAAACCGTATCTTGTCATTAAGGAGACACTCGTACGAGAGTACGCTCGTCGTGGTGGCAAGCTTCGCCGACGAGAAGCTCGAGATCTTGTGAAAATAGACGTCAACAAAACTAGTCGCGTCTGGGATTTCTTAGTGCAAGCCGGGTACCTCAAGATTACAGCTGACCCACAACCCACTGCTCCCGCAGATCCCGTGTGAGTCGTTTCATGCTATGTCTGCTTGCACAACTCACAGTGGAGCAACAGACAAGGCCCCTCTTCCCTGAGCGCATCACCATCCAAGGAGCAAGCTCAACCCCGTGTTTCCCCCAACCCCGCGGTGTCTCAATCAGCCTCTAGAACTTCCACCCAGAATGGTTTTGTTTCTCAGCCAAAACCATCACTAACTTCCCCTACTCTATTCCCCACTCCGTGGCTACCAAGCCAATCATGAGCACCCGTTCCGAGCCTTGGAGTCATTTACCATGTACTCATCTACCCCCCACGCATCTGTACCATAGGCATCTGCATACGCTGTTGTTTCCACACTTGCTCCATGCTTTATTGCTTACATTATAATTACCCCGTAGATCTTCCTGCGATGAGGTTCTCGATGATTGTCCGATCGATGGGGATGTTGGCACGTCGAAGGTACTCGTCGTTCCTAGATAGTAAGGCGACAAGATCCAGAGAATGCATTAGCAGATCCCAGGCAAACTTTGTGGATCAGTGGATTCTCACCAAAACTTTTATGCGCAACAAAGGTCACTCATCAGACTCAAGGACCTAATTCGAGTGACTGGAAAGCTTACCTTTGAGTAATGGCGACCGCCAGAATCGCATCTACCACAGTGTACGGTTAGCAAGACCACAGATACGACTAGCGTTGGGCCCACAAGATAGTAACGATGGTCTGGCCCCCCTGCCAACCCATCTGTTGCACCAACTTGACGCACGCCACCAAGTTGCATGCACTACTGGATCCGAGGAACAAACCGTCATGTTGGACAAGGTAGCGAGACATCGCGACAGCCTCTGCGTCCGTTATCCTGAGACGTGTCATGTGATATGAATAAGAACAAGAGGTTACATGGAACTAGAACTCACCGAAACGCATCATCGATGATGGGGAGCGCCAAATCGATGTTGTTCGTCATCCGATTAATCCCGCTGTGCCGTACATAGTAGAAGATCATGAAATGAGTACCATCCCAAACCGACGATCAAGGTATATAAAAAATGAAAGAAGAACGCACATCCCTTCGACGACCGTATCGACTTGATGCCGTCGTTTTGTGCCTTCTGCTTCTTTGCGGTCGTACATCACGCCAAATTTGACCTATCATCGAATGACGCCCGGGTGAGATCCCCTGGTTCTCGGAAGAAGCAGTGTGTACCTTGTTGTAGAGCCCGCTTCCCTCGGGATCGGCCAAGACGACCTTTACGTTCTCGTCCATCGACTTGATATAGCGACCTGTGCCAGCGATCGTTCCCCCTGTCCCTAGGTCCGTACCCCCTCAAACTTCTGCTCGAACAGGTGCACCACGATGGACGACTCACCCGCGCCTGAGACGAACGCATCCAGCCTCCCGTTCGTTTGTCGCCAAATCTCTGGACCAGTCCCTTCGTAGTGTGCATCAAAATTGCTCCTGTTCTATACCGACAACCAGGTGAGAATCCTAACACACTGACCCTAATCGGGCTGGCGGCTTGGCTACGCACCTCGAACTGGTCGGCGAAGAACCCGCGGGGCTTGGTGAGTAGCTCCGTATCCTGAGGATCATCCTCTGTGCCTTCAGGACGTACATGCGACGACGTGGTGGAGACGACGACCGAAGGTGAACCTGTGACCATCTCATGGCTGATCCCTGCGCATTCAACACCATTCAAGGCGCTCGGTTGACCAAATTTGACAGCAGCTTGTCGCGCCATGTTCTGAGACGTCGCTGTGAGGATATTCTGCGAGAAAATGGCGCATACATACGACATACTGCTCAGGAATGATCAGCGCGCGTGTCAGAGAGTCGACAGGGCGGGGGTGCGTACTTGTTTCTTGTCGACGATGCTAGCTGGCCGGACGCGCTGCACTTCTGCTCCAAGAGACTGTAAGGCTTTCACCTTTTCTTCCGCGACATCGTCCGGCATAATGATGGCTTTCCAAGGAGGTAAGCAAGCAAGACCGCGTGCGCGAGACATAACCCACTCGTGTCATAACCCCTGTCAACGAGATAGAAGTTTGCTTCAGCGACTGAAGAGACAATGGGGGTTCCAGCGATACCTGGCTTTCGCTATCGTTGCTATTGAAATCCCAGTGGATCCTACAGTACCCTCAAAGATTCGGGAGCCGGTGTACGGGTGCAACAGTCCTTGCCGTTCAGCATCTTCGATCACTGTCATCGACGCGTAAGCCCTCTGAGGTCCTCGACACATACAGCGAGAATTCCTCACTTCGCAGAGCAACCCGATCCTTGACACTACCCCCCGGATTCAAAAACTGGATATATACCAAACTCGGTCATTGCTCTCGGTCAAGACACACCGGGAGTCTCACCTCAGCCTTCCCCAGAATCTCTACTCCAAGCACGTCGCTCAGCGAGTTGATTCTCGCCAACGGCGTGTTTCCTGGTCCGTCGAATACGTCGACAATCCTCCACCAATGACTTGGCACTAAGAAAAGGAGACCCACCGATCAGTCCAGTCACTCCACGTACGACTTCATCGCTCCTCAGTTCGATAGGTCGTAACGAGGTCTCTTTCTCTAGCTTGGCCTGTCTCCTGCGCTCGGAACAGTAATGTGCTACAGAGGTCGCTGAAACGGAGAGTGTGAACCCAATCAAAATTCCGTAGGATACCTGATGGATAGCAGCATTTGGGAAATGGAAGAAAGCGGCAACATCAAGGAACTTCATGAAGGGCATAACACAACACCTTGCAACATACCCGTCGAGGACTCAAAATGATGTCAAGGATGAGCAAGTGTCAAGCGACACCTCACAATGATGTCAAATAAACAGACAGACAGATCACAAGCTCATTGGTTCCATTAGAACAAGTCTAAGGATTGATCACAAACTTTGCATGCATAAAATCATAAATTGTAACTGAAGAACATACACATGAAGGGGACAGTACAATACATAAAAAAAAGAATCCATCAGACAGACGCTCTACTCGCTGGCTCCGACTCGCCGAGCTGCAAGCAGCCCGGTGATGCACAGAACCAAACGTCCTCGAGATCCCACCGAGGTGGAGACCATGTTCTCTGTCGAACGAGCGAGCGCGGATGTCATCGAATGGATTTGAAGGATGTGGCATGTGTAAACATGCGAGAACGAGTTAGTTTCTATAAAATAGATCCTAGCTGAGTATGTTCTGAGGATTCATAATGTCGAAACGCGGACTATATAGATTTTTGCGTTGGTCCGTGCGCCCATGCACGTGACCTGGCCTTAGTGACGTGACCTTGCCGTTGTCAACGGTAACTGCCACGTCAAGCACGGCAAGTCCAACAGAAGCATCCCTGTTTCATATTCCCTCAGGTCTGTGTAGGGATTTTTTGTGAGGGCCCAGGCTGCGAGGCTTCCTGTTGCTCAGATGAGCGATGGTAGTATGAGCACAGACTAAATCGAATAGTTTTAGGGGGTTTTGACCAATGACACGGCCTTCCGTCATCCGCTCCATCATCAATCTCCGCCACCTATCGACATCGAGCATGGCAACCTCGGCCGAGAAGCAGAAATTCTTCTTGACGCACAAGAATTATGCCGTCGTCGGTGCGTCGACAGACCAATCAAAGTGGGGGACAAAGGTAAGCTGTCAAACACTCGTGGATGTCCCCTTTACGAACGAGTCCCACTTCCAGATCCTTCAGTGGTATATTGCAAGGGACAAGGATGTGACACCTGTGCATCCGGTCAGTCAGATGAACGTGGCTTAGGACCCTTGCTCATTCCGTTTTCGCAGACAAATAGCGAGCTAGAGGGACGCAAGACGGTCAAGTCAATTGACGAACTGTCCTTGCCTAATGAGACTGCGCTCAGTATCATAACGCCTGCCAAGGTTTGTCGCATTCGATATGTTGTCAATCATGACCCTCTCATCATGTATGGTGTAAAGATCACCATCAAGTTATTGGAACAGGCCAAAG
>JBBPRF010000551.1:0-20341 GCA_038092875.1 Lanmaoa pseudosensibilis | reverse complement strand
AATGGTGGCCTTGTGGCCGGCCAAGACGGCAGCAGCCTGTTCGTGGGTGGAGATAAGGGTGGCTAGGTCCTTGGTAAGAGGATGGACGTGGAAAGCAAGGTCTAAAAGATAGTGGTCAATATCGATCAGGAAAGGGAGCATATCTAACTGATACATGGCAATGTACAGTTGGGCTTGGATGTCATAAGCGTCGTCGAGGATTAGGTGATCCCGAAGAGTGACTTTGGCGCGGGCGGATGGGACGTTGGCATGTATAAGGATAGTTTCGTTCTGTAAGTAAGCACCATAAAGTGTGTTAAGGGGAGAGCCGGTTTCGATGAAGTGTTCAATATGTGAGGCGATACGAGGGTTGTGGAGGAGGATGGAAAGGAGGACGATGTCTTTGCCAGTGGGAGGATCTTCGCGAAGGCGGTTGGCAAAGAGGGGAATATCTACTGACATAACAGCATCCTGTAAAGTAGTGACAGATACTGGTGTAAGAGGGACAGGAGCAGGAGGAAGAGATTGCTCAGCAGTTGGAGCATCAGTAATATTATCCACGGATGAAGACGGGGAATAAGCTCACTCAACAGGAGGAGAAGTGCTGCAATAAGAAGGCAGAGGGCTAGGAAGGGTGGTGTTGGCTTCGACAGAGGAGACATTCTGGAGTGGTGAAGATACAATGGAGGAAACAGTGGAAATAGAGACGGATGAGGAGGTTTCAATGGCCATTTGAAAGATGAAGATGGTAGTGCTAGTTTAAGAGCGCTGGGGAGGGAAGACGGATGGGTGGAGCTTTTTATAGGCGGTTAGAGCGGAGCTGGCATTTTTCAAGTTCTGTTCAGGGACCCATGAGTCATCTTCGGCGGTGTATCTCTTCTATCGGATCAGGAAGGAATGGGATCGTGGCGTTCCGCAGTGTTACACGAAGCGTACAACGATGGTGATACTCCTAAAGAGTAGCACTAGACGGGCGATACTCATGAAGAGACCGACATCCGCTAGCCTACAAGGATAAGGAGTCTTACAAGGATGAAGGAAGTCAAGTGAGAATCGACTTTAAGACGCAGAGGTTTCAAGGTGATTTGAGACAACGCTTGTATTGCATAGACCAAGAATGGGAAATACAAATGTAGACAGAGGGTTTATATAATAAGGGCCAGTGCGCACAGACCAAGGAAGAAGTGGAACCAGAAAGGAAAAGAAAGTCATAGAATTGTATGGGAGGTGGGGAATACTTGCTGTTGTGAAAGAAACAGTGTAGGAGATAGAAGTCCGAAGATACGAGTAAAGCCGAAGAGAGGAGTGGCTAGAACACTTGTAGAAAACAAGGAAAAGCGGTATTCGCAAGAAGGAGGAAAGTGGTATGAGGATGACTCGGTGTACCTCACCAAGTAGTATGAGTCCCACGTAACAGAAAGAGAACAACGTACAGACAAAGGAAGAAGATTGTAACACGCGGTGGCATAAGATCTGGTCAATTTTGTATTCTTCTTCCCCAGCAATAAGGTCAGATGGGGGTTTTAGGAAGTTCCGTCCATGGACGGCATTCTCATGATAGGGCATAAGAAGAGAAGCATGGAAGACCGGATGGATCTTCCATGTCACAGGAATTCGGAGTCTGTAAGTGATCGGGGATAGGACCTTCATGATGGTAAAGGGCCCTTCTTGTTTTGGGGCGAATTTGGGGTTAACAATGGAGCGTTTGAGGTTGTGGGCTTCAAGCCATACTTTGTCTCTGAGTTTGAACAGCATGAACTTTTGGCGAGTTCGGGCGGCCATCGTTTGACAGGCGAGTTTGTGTGAGGCTAGGGTTTCATTACGGGCGGCGGTCAGGGATTTCAAGCGAGAAGCTACTGCAGGGAGAGATGACTCAGCGATTACCGAGGGAAGGGCATGGGGTTCATATCCCATCATGAGATAGAACAGAGATTGATTTGTGACGGAATGTGGTCAGCGATTACCAAGGGAAGGGCACGGGGTTCATATCCCATCATGAGATAGAATGGAGATTGATTTGTGATGGAATGTGGTCAGTGATTGTGAGTGAATTCTGCATGGGAAATGTTATCAGCCCAGGAACCGGGGTTATTTCTGCAAAAGATGCAGAGGTAGGTTTCGATTTCCTGATTGACACATTCCATTTCGCCATCAGTTTGAGGATGGTACGCAGTGGAGAGGGAGAGGTCATAGTTGAGGATGCAGCTGAGTTCTTTGGCGAAGGCAGAGGCTAATTGTGGGCCACGGTCGGAGATGACTTTTGTCGTAAAGGCCAAAGTGGAGGTAGACTTTGTGGAAAAAGAGGGAAGCTACTCCCTCAGTGGTGATGGTTTTCTTTGTAGGGCAGAGAATCACCCCCTTAGTAAGCCCATGGTCGACCACGACCAGGAGTGAATCAAAGGAAGAAGACTCAGGAAGATCCGTGATGAGATCACACGAGATCTGCTGGAATGGCCGAGAGGCAGAAGATTTAATTGGAGTGAGCAGAGGTATGGTGGGATGCATGTTTGATTTGTTTTGCTGGCACATAGCACAGCCTTCGACGTAGCGCCGCATGTGGCTGGCAAGGCCAGGCCACCAGAATTCGGCGGAAACGAGTTGCCGGGTTTTAAGGAAGCTGGGATGACCAGCGGTTTCGTGATCATGGCAGCAGTGGAGAATGGACCTGCGTAAGTCCCTGGAGTCCAGAACATATATGCGGCCCTTGTACATTAGAATGGATCCTTCCATCTGCCAGTCAGAGAGGTGGGAGCGGAAGGCGGCAGGGATATCTTCGTTGATAGACTGAAGACGCTGGAGGACGAGGGGATCACCAGCAGAGGCTGCCACAACCTTGTCAGCGAGGGCAGTGTCAATGGCACGGACGAAGATGGATGGGGGAAGGAGAGTGACAGCCTGGTTGTCAGGATCTGACCGGGGGAAGTGATCGCAGCGGTGAGAGAGGGCACCAGGTCCCGTGAGGTGGGATCCAGGAACATGTATCATCTTGAGATTGAAGTCCGCTAGGTTGAGAAGCCAGCGGGCTTGGCAGCAGTTGAGGGCCTGTGGTGATCAGAAGTATGTTAGGTTCTTGTGATCAGTGAAGACTTGGACGGGGAATTGAGATCTGTGGAGATAGTGTCTCCATGACTTCAGGGCACGGATGACTGCGAGGAGTTCGCAATCGTAGATGTCGTAATTACGTTCCGCGGGGGACAATGATTGCAACAGATAAGAGCATGGATGCCAATCTCCATTGGAGTTGGCTTGCAGGAGAATTCCTCCAGTGGCATTCCGAGAGGCGTTGGTGGCGATGGCGAAAGGGGCAGCGAGATCCGGCATGTGTAATACCGGTTTGGAGAGGAAGAGGCGTTTCAGGGTGGTGAACACTTCTTGACATGTAGGGGTCCAGGACCAGGGGAGTGACTTCTTAGTGAGATTGATCAAGGGGCGAGCGATATTTGAATAGCTCGGGATAAACCGACGGTAGAAGTTAGCGAAGCCAAGGAAGGAGCGGACTTCCTTGACTGTTGTGGGTATGGGCCAGGAGGAGATTCCTTCAAGTTTGACGGGGTTCATGGCGAGTTCTCTGGGTTTGACGATGAGTCCAAGGTAGTCAACCTCAGTGGTAGCAAATTTGCATTTCTCCAGTTTGAGATGGAGATCAAGTTCTGTCATGCATTGGAGGACATGCTTCATGCGTTCCTCATGAGTCTTTTCATCAGGGGAGAAGATAAGAAGATTGTCCATATAAATGATGAGCCAGCCTTCTGTGATCATATCACGGAAGGAGTCATTCATGAACCATTGAAAGGTGGCAGGGGAGTTGCAAAGGCCAAAGAACATTACCATGGGTTCAAACAGTCCTTTGTGGGTAATGAACACTGCTTTCCACTGATGGCCGTCTTTGATGTAGACATTGTTGTACCCCCAGTGGACATTGAACTTGGTGAAAACCTTGGCGTCCTTTAGCTTATTGATAAGGTCGGAAATCAAGGGTAAGGGGTAAGCATCCCGAACGGTGTGTTCATTGACGTAGCGATAGTCTTGGCAGGGTCGTAGTCCTCCGTCTTTCTTTTTGACAAAGAAGAAGGGCAAGGCTTGGGGGGAGTTCGAGGGACTGATCTTTTCTGCAGCGAGGTTCTCATCCAGGAAAGCTTTGGTGGCAGTGCATTCTTCAGGGGTTAAGGGATAGAGTTTCCCTATCTTCGGGGTGAAACCTTCTTTAAAGTTTATCTCATGGTCATAGGATCTAGAGGGGGGAATGTGGTCGGTTGCTTCTTTCGAGAAGACCAAGGCAAATTCAGCGTATGCTGGGGGAAGTGTTGTCTTGGGTTTGTCCTTTCCAGCAGAGATGGTGAGTTCTGTAGCTTGGGTAAGTCTGGCAACTCGGGCAGATGCAAGAGGAGCATAGTGAGATCCGAACTGAATGGTCCAGTATAGGGCATGGTTGCCCATGGTGCAAGAGAGGAATTGGTTTTCCTCTTCCCATCCGTTGTAGGAGAAGAGTTTCTCCTGTTCAGTGGTGAAGACGTTGATGTGGTGGGGTGGTGCTGGTGGTGGTACCCAATAATGGGCGTCGTGTCGTTTGGTATCAGCGACGTGGGCGGAGTAGAGTTCTTTTGATTGATCAGAAGATTCTGCGATGGAGATAGTTTGCTTGGTCCAGTCTATCTGGGGATTTATGGCAGAGAGCCAGGGAGTTCCGAGAATGATGTTATCTTTGAGGAACATAAGGTGGAAAAGAATGTGGTGGGCGATGCCTTCTATATTAATGAAGAGGGTTACGCTGTGTTGGATATCACCACTTTTGTTGTAGGAGCTATCCACGTTCCGGGCTCGGAGAGGTTCTTTGAGTTTCTTGATGGGGAAAGAGTTCTTCTTGGTGAAGTCCCAATCCATGCAGTTGATGCTTGCCCCACTGTCGATGAGGGCACAAGTGTCGATGGCTTTGAGCATGTGTGAAGGTACAATGACTCGAACGGCAATTTCTATTGCCTTTGTTACAAGAGATGATACGGTTACACCACTATGGGAAGAAGGGGAGTCTGGCATCGAAGCAGATCCCCGATTCAAAAATCTGAAAGAAAAGAGACATGACGGACGTTTTCTTCATCATCATCATCCTCAACTTCTTCTAGTTTTGGAAGCGTCTCTTCTTCAACCTTATTGATGCGTTTGTTCTTTGGCTTTTCAGTAAAGGCAGAGCATTTGAGGGACATGTATCCCAGCTTATGGCAGTGGAAGCAGAGGCCTTCCTTGCAGCAATGTTGTTGTTCCACATCAGTCAGCTTGCTTACCTGGATGACATCAACATCCATGGTGTTGGGATCTTTAGTGGGGGTGGAGGAGTTTCTAGAGGAAAAAGAGGAGTAACTGCCTGAAGGTTTCTTGTTAATCTAGGCAATTTTGCGAGTGTGATCCCATTGGGCCTGGAAGTGTACAGCCTTGTTGTACCAGGCATTGACGGTGGTGGGGACAGTGTCCATTCCCATGATCTTGGTCATGAGCATGGGGGGAATGCCAGAGGCGAAGTATCGGATCAGGATGTTTTCATCCTTCATTTGGGCGAGGGCGACTTTGTTTTTGAACTCAAAGATGTAGTTCATCAGGGTGGTGGCGCGGGGTTCGTCCTTTTTAGGGATGATGCGGGTGGTGAAGAGCCAGGCAACAGCATTGCCAATGGTGTTGTGGTGTTCAAATGCCTTTTTGAAGGCTGTTTTGAAATCAGGGAAGGTCCTGAGGTTAGCCAGGGTCTGGGTCAAGGCGGTTTGGCAGAATGTTCCGGCCCATGTGCGTGCAGATCCCTCAGTCATGTGAGAGAGGGCGAAGGCAACCTTCTTGGCGTCGGTGTTATACACGTTGACGTTAACCAAGAGGTAGGTTTCAATGGTGTTGAGCCATTCAACGGCTCGGTCATAGGATCCATTGAAGGCCTTGGGCGCTCCAAGGCAAAGTTCAACGGGTTTTGAGGACATAGCAGGTTTTGATGGAGGTAGATGCGGAGAGGGGAGCTGGAAGAGAGGAGAGCACTGTACAGGAGTAGGAGAAGGAGGAGTAGGCTTGTGGGGGATGGAGAGCAAGTGGGATAACTGGTGGGATAACTGGGTGTCTTTGAGTGTTTCTTCCTGTGAGGGTAGGGTGAGGTCGGAGGTAAAGAGATCGAAGCGGGAGTTGTCCTCCTCGGTGGTGTCCTCAGAGGTAGAGTCAGGCAGGGGAGTGGGGCGATGAGGTTGCCAATGGGGATCGGAGGAGAGTCGGTGAGAAATGGTGGCGGCTTACATAGGAGTAGCCGGTCAAAGAGAGCTTAGACCTTTTGTTATGCTCAACCCAGGTAGGATCGGATGTAGCCCTTGAAGGCGCAGGGAGGTCCTAAGTGTCGAGGGTTCAGGGGTAATTCATGGATGCGTAAGCAGTCTTGTGACGCGGGGGAATCCACTGGTATGTGAAGTGACCAAGTGGCGAAGTGAGTCATCCAGTGATCAAGCACAAAGTAACAACATAGGCACAGAGTACGGATGTGCTAATGCAATACCAACTGTCCTCAGTTTCAAGGGATCTACGGTCACAAAGGCGAACATGTAGCGGGCGACGGGCGAAGGGGACGAAGGGACGAAGGGACAAGGACCTTGTTGATTGCAGAGATGCTAGGTAAGACAAGGGAGGTCTAAGCTAAGGATCTCTACCGCAAGAGCGCAGGTATTTATACATAAGGAGTCTGTGCATGGACCATGAGAAATAGTAACTAAGAATGGTAAGTGGAAAAGGGTGATGTGTCGTACGATAACAGGAGCCAATGAGAAGGTGACATGTCATTAGAATTACAAATAGAAGAGCAGAAATGAAATGCGCAGTTAATGGCATCATGACTATGGACTGCAGAGTCATGTGATGGAAACAGCAATAGCTGACTGGACAAAGTCACGTGAGACGAAGTGGAAAGAAAAGCATATGAGGTGGGAGTCGAACAAGCGACTCATATGAATACAGCGCATAGCTAATGAAGTTAGGAAAAGAAAAGGTAGTCCAGGATGAATCGTAACATTGCCCATCTTAGGCAGCAGCTGAGCTCTAGTCTCTACTAGAGTTTTGACAGTCACTGTTGCTGCGACTCCACTGCGACTCCCTTCCTCCTATAAATGCAGACACTCCACAGTGCTCAAAGTGATTTGTCCAAGTCCCTTTTCTTGGCAGAAGTAGTGCAGCCATGTCACTCAGTGATAGTAGCACAGCAATATCACTCAGTGACAGTAGCACAGCAATATCACTCAGTGAGTGCAGCAATGTCACTTGGTGAGCACAGCAATGTCACTCAGTGACAGTAGTGCAGCGATATCACTCAGTGAGTAGGGTAGAAATGTCTCCTGCCAGTGGAAGTAGCATATCAATGTCACTGTTTCTGTGACTGGGCTTGCTCCCTGCTATGCATGACTGCAGTGCTCAAAGTGATATATCTGTCATATTTCAGACCTCTCCATGCTCGTCTGCTGACTGTCATTATTTTAGGAGTTTTCATTCATGTCAATGGGCTCAGTATTCCTCCTGTGAAGATGATGGGTATGGTGGCAGTAGTGCAGTGACATATGTTACTGTGACTGGGCTGCAACTCACTTCCCCATATGTCTGTCTACCTTGCTGACAAAAATAACATGTTACTGACAGTGTTCCTGTACTTGAAGTGTTACACCAGAGAAAATCTCAGCTTGGGCCAACTTTCATTGCAACCTTGCAAGAGTTGCCACCCAGGTTGATGTCTCCAAGTCCCCCATCTACTCCATGAAGCCCTATGTATGTCCTTGATATATTCCCTGTATTCGAAGAGATTGTATCTGACTACCAGAATGACAATCCTTTGACGGGACTTCAACTGCAGTCATGGATGGAATATCTCTCTTACCATCACCACCTGCAAAAGCATTCTAGGTTCCCCCTTCATCCCCGAACACAATATATCATATGACTCCACTTCGGGAAGCACCTGCTAATACATCATCCCTGTTATGCTCAACCCGGGTAGGATTGGATGTAGCCCTTGAAGGCGTAGGGAGGTCCTAAACATCGAGGGTTCGAGTGTATTCCATGGACATGTAAAGCGATCATGCAGTGTGGGAAATCCACTGACGTGTAAGGCAATCAAGTGGTGAAGTGAGTCATCTGGCGATAGATTGCAACTGTAACAACTAGGCACAGAGTACAGTTGCATCAAAGGCAATACAAACTGTCCTCAGGTTCAAGGGAGATCTATGGGTGCTTAAGAACGACCACGTAGTGGGCGATGGGCGATGAGAGATGAAAAGGACAAGGACCTTGTCGATTGCAGAGATATTAGGTAAGACAAGGGAGGTCTAAGCTAAGAATCTCTGCTGCGAGGGTGCAGGTATTTATATGTAAGGGATCCATGCACGGACCATGAGAAAGGGTAACTAGGAATGGTAAAGGAATAATGATGACATGTCATATGATATGGAGAGCCAATGAGAAAGCAACACATCATTAGTAATATAAATGAGATGAATTGGAATATCAAAGCACAGTTGATGGCATCATGACTGCGGACTGCAGAGTCACATGAAAGAAACAGCAATTGCTGACTGGATAAGATCACATGAGATGGATAAGGAAAAGAAAGTGTACAAGGTGATAGTTGAATGATCAACTCGTAGTAATACAGTGTATAGCTAGGAAAGTTAAGGAAAAGAAAGGTGGTCCAGACAAATCATAACAATCCCCCCCCCTTGAAAGGAGAGATTCCATGACTACTAGGTGTCATGAAGCGAACGGTAAGTGCTATTTCTCTCTTTGAATGAATTCATGCTGATGTTGTATGTTTTAGTCTCCTGCCCACACCAAACCTTTCAGCCTGATGCTTTGGTTGAGGTTAACAATGGTGAGTGCTATTGCTCTCTTTGACCAGGTCAATGCTGATGTATATCTTATTCTCCTGTCCACACCAAACCTTTCGGCCTGATGCTTTGTTTAGGGTCAATTTTCCCTTCGTTCCAGCTATCCCCATAATGGTCTTCGTCAAACCACACTGCCTGATGAGTAGTAACCTCGCTGCCTTTATGCACTTCATGCCATCTCAAAGCCACAATGTACATCCCCCAGCCCAACTAGCTCTGCTGACTGTTATGTCATGCCTATATGGCTCTTGTAACATGACTAGACCACATGGAAATACTGTTGTACCACTGTCAGGCCAACAAACCTTCCAAAATGTGGTGGTGTGCCCATGTGGTCCTCTTAATATGGTTGTGATGCATCACAACATTGTTGTGCCTCCCTCAGGTCAACAAGCTCCCCAGATCCATGGCCCTGATACTTGAGACTAATTGCTTCTGGTGTAGGTATGGCTCTCTATGCTTCTTCAGTACTACCATCATCATCCTGAGGATGCTGTACCAACATCAATCCAGTCATATTTTGAGGCCCACTATCTGGTGCTTCAACACTGCCATGGGACAAATGCCTTGCCTCAGCACTGGCAAGTCACAAAACATCCCAAGAGTGATTTTCTTGGGGCCTTTCACCTGAATGGGTCACTTGCACACTCATTTGGGAGTGATCTAGAAAGGTGGTTTCATGACCTGCTCAGAATTAATCAGCAACCTCAGCAAATTTCTTGTTGGTGTGCCATGGAAGGGACACCCCTTTGCTGAGGAAATGCAGAACTACTCAAACTCTATATCCACCTTCCAATCATGCTCATCATTGATGCTGGTGACCATGCTGATTCTGAAAATCAGTGGAATGTTCCATTAACCTTGCAACCCATGTCAGTGAAGCTTGCACAACAAGGCCTTGTTTATGACCTCATTGGTATTGCTTATGTCAATCCAGCCACAAGTCACTTCATTGCACGGTATATGAATGCAAAGAAAATCTTTGAGTATGATGGGATGTGCAACAATGGTATTACAATGGCTATTAAAGGTGCCTTGGGTGCATCTCATCTAGGCGGGTTTCCAAACACAACAAATTGCCCCAGTGGATATTTCCATCATGCAATCATCTACCATCTTTGAGATGGCATGCAAGCTCAGGAGCTGTTTGTGGATCATCAACAACAACAGGCATTATGACTATATCACATCAATTTTCAAGGAGGCTTACTTGTCTGGGAGGGTGGATCTTTGCTGACATTGTCACTTGACAAACCCAATACTGAGCAGTGGGCCCCAGAGGACCTTACATGGTTGTGGCAACCATTCAACTCCAAGCACACTGACTATGATGAGGTCATTAATGCAAATGTACCATCTCTAACATTCCCACAAGCCTCAATCACTGGCAAGCCTCTTGTGTGGGACATCACTTGAGCATTTGTGCTGGTGTTCTTGCCACTGAACTGTGGATTCCAGAAATGGAACCCCTTAATCCAAGCCAAGCACTGTCTGAGTTTGCTATCAGTTGTTGCTGTGGGGCTCATGGTGATGGGAATATGTTACATCCTGATCAAGCTGAGCTCACAATTCAATGCAACAAGTATCAAAACTGGTCACATGTCACATGCCAATGGGGAGGTAGAGTTAGTGTTACGCTGGAGCATAGCTTCTAGCTATAGCAACCACTTATAGGAGTAGGTTGAAGTCTTGTAGAGCGAATAGGAGTCTCAGCACTTAAGATTGCAATCAATAAGGCTGGAAGACTAGAAACTACATTGGATTGCATGGAACTAGCTAAGGGATAGTAGTACAAGGGCAGTGTATTTATAGGGTTAGCTGTGGAGCATGGACCAGGCGGTGTGCCACAGCAAACTACTGGAAGGGGAAACAAAGGGAGTTTGCAAAGGGGAACACCCTTTAAAGGAAAGAAGCTGTCTGCTTGAAAGGTAAAAGAGAAATCAGTACTTGAGAACCAGGCTATCAAAAAGGTTGTAGGTGAAGTCCAAGTTGAGTTGCATGAGAGAGAAACAGAACGGAGAACAATTCTTGTCAATGCCAAAGGGAAAGTTTGTAACATTACCCCCCAAGTAGACAGGAAGTGACCTCACTTGCCACATTTCAATCTCCATTCCTGGTTGGGCATCAATGACTAAGATGTCCAGGTCTCTAACAAAAAAGGCATCGTCTAGCAGGACAGGCCCACTGGGCGTGGCCAGGAGCGTTATGCCCACAATGGGTGCACCAATAGCTGGGGTAGTGCTGGTAAGTATGACCTGGATTGTCGCAGGAGAAACAGATAGGTTCTGGAGAAGGAGATGGAGTAGGGGAAGGAGCCCCGTTAAGAGGCTGTCTAACAGAGGAGTAACGTCCAGAAGAGGGAGAGGATTGGGGTTGTTCATTGTCATTGGAATAGTTGGTGGGGTCAGGTGGTCGGGGAGAAGCAGCCCGGAAGAATCCTCGCTTTGCAGCAATAGGATCAGTGAGGGAGTTTAAGACATCCACGTAATAAGAGGAAGGGAAGGTGAGAACAACCAAGGTGAAACCTGCTCCATTAAGAAGGTCGAGGGCGCTAGCATGTAACTTCTCTACATCCTGGAGCATGGCAGCTGCGAGCATGAGATCATATCACTCTTGGTAGAACAGCCTGCAAAGGTAGAAACAGAGGGAGGAGAGAGTGAGGTAGATGTGTACTAGCTGGGCATGGATAGGGGCATAAGATGGATAGGTAGGGAGGTTTACTGTAACTGTGGGGTTATCTAGGAGGAAGGCGAAGAGGATTTGTCTTTGCAAAGAAATAAGGGAAAGAAGAAGGGAGCGAAAGAAATTCGGGTGTGACATGAAAGGAATTTGGTACAGGGAAGAGGGGATGAAGGGAATGGAAGAAGGAAAAGGGGTACTTTTATATATACAAGCAAGAGAGGGAGAGAGAGATGGTATCTATTTGTTGGCTAAAGCTGCTGTGATTGCAGTGTCAATCTCTACTTGATTGGGTGGGGGAGAATAAAAGGCCCCTGGGAATTGGGCGAGGGCTGGATTGGGATGGACGTAAGGGAGTCCAGGCCATGCTGGAAAGGCAGGGTCAGGGCCAGGGGGAGCTCTGTCAGGAAGGATTGCTCCGACGGGTGTGGAAGGGGGTGCTGTTTCAGCAGGGGGATCTCAAGGGGCAGGGTCTGTGTTCCATCCGTTGATGGGTGGGTCCCAGGGAGGGTGTTCTTCTTCGTCATTTTCCCAGCAGCGGGGAGTTCCCAGACATCAGGAGTGGGAGGTGGGATGTTGGGGGTGAAACAGGTAGTGTGGGGATCATCCCAGATGATGTGTAGGTAGGTGTGGCAGATGCGTATTTAAAAGAGGAACTTCTGTTGATACAGGAAGGCGAGAAAAGGGAGGATGGTGAGGAGAATGAGGGAGGCAGTGATAGCATTCATGTTGACAGGGTTATTTTTGTTGGGAGGGAAAGGCTTGTGGGTGATGAAGTTGATAGGCTCAGAGGAGTGGTCAGGCATTTTTAAGGTTTCCCTCAGGCTCCCAGGTATTTTCGGCAGAGGAGTAACCTTTCCACAATATGAGATACTGCCTTCTTCCAAGCAAGCCTTTGTGGGAGAGGATGGAAGTGATTTCAAATTCTTCATCTCCATCAATAAGATCTGGAGGGGGGTTGGTAAAGTTTTTTCCATGTTCAGCAGTCTCCCAATAGGACAATAAGAGGGAGGTGTGAAACATGTCATGTATTTTCCAAGAAAGGGGGAGACATAATTGATATGCCACTGGGGAGATTATGTGGAAGATTTTGAAGGGTCCCTCCCTTTTCAGAGCGAGTTTCTTTGATGGGTACCTGAGACAGAGATTACGTCCTTCTAGCCACACCTTATCTCCTACTTTCCATGGGCAGAATTTAGAGGAAATCTGTTCCTTCATTAGGCATTGGGATTTTTTGTGAGAGGTGATGGCTTCAGAGCAGGCTTCGGATAGGTCAGAGAGGTGTTTTTCCAGGGCGGGGAGGAAGGTCTTTCCAATTGGAGGATAGGAACAGGGTTCGAATCCTAAGATTAGAGAGAATGGAGATTGTCCAGTAAATGAATGGGGGAGAGAGTTGTGGCCATAGAAAGGAGTTTGGCTCATCACTCAGGATGTCCTTCACAAAAGATACAGAGGTAGGTTTCTAATTCTTGGTTGACCTGTTCGGTTTCTCCATCAGTTTGAGAATGATAGGTGGAGGAAAGGGCGAGGTCATACTTCAGGAGGTGGGAGAGTTCTTTGGCGAGTGCAGATGCAAATTGTGGTCCTCTGTCGGATATGAGCCAGTTGTGAAGTCCATAGTGACAGAATACATGTTTGAAAAAGAGGAGGGCTACTCCTGTGGCATCAATGGTTTTATGACAAGGACAAAGAATTACCCCCTTTGTAAGGCCATGGTTGACCATGACCATCATGGAATCGTAACCTGAGGAAAGAGGTAAATCAGTAATAAGGTCGACAGAGAGTTGCTGGAAGGGGCAGGATGCACCAGGAAGGGGGGTGAGGGGGGGAACGGTAGGGTGAGTATCCACTTTGTTAGCCTGACAAGTGGCACATCCTTTGACAAAGTTGCGGACGAAAATATTGAGACCGGGCCACCAGAAATCACGTTGCAACAGGTTTTGGATGCGGAAGATACCTCCATGCCCACAGGTGGTGCTCTCGTAAATTGATTTTACGATGTCAGTGCAGTGAGATGGTGGAACAAAGAGTCTTCCTCAGAAGAAGAGTTTTGAATCTTCAAATAGCCAATCATGGGTGGTGGTGTGTGGAAAGAGGGACCTTCCATTGTTCAATGCATTGAGTGCTGTCACGATGAGGGGGTCAGACAGGGAAGATTGTACTATTTTCTCTAAGATAGCAGTGTTGATGGTATTGATAAACAGGGAGGGGGGAAGAAGGGTGACTTCTTGGTTGTTGTCAGAAGTATCTATTTGGTCTCATCAGGAAAGGGCATCAGTAGGGCCCATCTGTGATCCAGGGGTAGTCTGGTAGGAGATGTCAAAATCTTGGAGGAATAACATCCACCATGCTTGTTGTCGGGATAGCTTATGGGGTTGTTTGAAGTAGAATAGGTTTTTGTGGTCAGTGATGACAGAGACGGGGAAAGAGATGCCTTGGAGATAATGTTGCCATTCTTCTAGGGCATGGATCACAGCGAGGAGTTCTCTGTCATAGATGTTGTAATTTCGTTCAGCAGCAGATAGGGTTTTTGAAAGAAAGGCACAGGAATGTAAATCCCCATTCTCATCTTTCTGCATAAGAACCGTTCCAGTGGTAGTCAGGAAAGCGTCAGTCATGACAAAGAACAGTTTAAGCATATTGGGCATGAGAAGTATGGGATGGTGAGTGAACGCTCCTTTGATGGTGGTGAAGAAGTTTTGTTGGGCAGTTCCCCACTCCCACTTGGTGTTTTTCTTGGTGAGGTCATGGAGAGGTTGGGCTACACTTGAGAAGTCTGGAATAAATCTTTGATAGAAGTTACAGAATCCAATGAAGGACCACACCCCTTTTACCGAGATAGGGGGTTTCCATTCATCAATGGCCTTTAGTTTGGTGGGGTCCATCTTTACCTGTCCTTCTTGGATGATCATTCTGAGATACTCCACTTTGTCAACATCGAAGAAGCATTTTTCCAACTTTAGAAAGAGTTTGTGCTCTCTAAGCCATTGGAGGACTTTCCGAGTTTGTTCCTGGTGTAAGGTGTCATCGTTGGAGTGGATGAGGATGTCATCCATGTAGATGACAAGCCATCCTTCCACTATCATGTCGGCAAAGGTATGGTCCATCAGGGCTTGGAAGGTGGAAGGGGAGTTGCATAACCCAAAGAACATTACAGTTGGTTTAAAGAGTCTGAAGGGAGTAATGAATGCTGCTTTCCAACAATCTTCGGGTCATATGAGGACATTATTATATCCCCATCTGATGTCCATTTTGGTGAAGATTTTCGATCCCTTGAGCTTGTCCATCAGGTCAGAGATCAAGGAGAGCAGGTAAGTGTTCTTGACAATGAAGGAGTTGATGTATCTGTAATCCTGGCAAGGGCATAATGAGCCGTCTTTCTTAGGTATGAAAAAGAAGGGAGCAGCTTGTGGGGATTTTGATGGGGTAATCTTTCCTGAGGCAAGGTGTTTGTCTATGAAAGCTTGACAAGCCTCGGTTTTCTTAGGGTTTAAGGGGTAGGCTTTTGCCACCTTTGGGAGGAAGTCCTTGTTGAGTTCGATGGCATGGTCAAAGGTTCAAGAGGGGGGGAGCTCGTCTATGGGTTTCTTTTCAAAGACGTTGTTGAAAGAGGAATATGGAGCAGGTAACTTGCTCTTCTTTCTTTCTTCTTTTTGTGCGAGTTCAATGGCAATGGTGGTTTTGCAAAGGGAGTGAGAGTTGTGCTTTTGCCAAAGCCACAATGTTTTGCAGTCAGGGTTGAGGTCTAGGTAGTGTACTAGGTATCATTGGGAGACCAATCAGGGGGAGTTGTGGTGTGATTTGGTAAAGTGGTCAGGGATGTGTACTTTTCCAGTCGTCCAGTCTATGATGGGGTTAACCTCCCTTAACCAGGGTAATCCTAGGATCATATTTTCTTTTTTGCAATTTAGAACATAAAAATCTTGTTTTCATTCGATTTTGGCTATATGGATAAAAAGGGTGACTTTATGATGAATGTCCCCTCCTTGGTTGTGTGTTCCATCTATGTTTTGTGCTCAAAGGGGTTTGAGAAGGTGAGTCTGGGGGTAATGTCTTTTTAGGACAAGGTCTCAGTCAATGAAGCATCCAGTGGCCCCACTATCAATGAGGGCGAAAGTGTCGATGATTTGTGCTTCTTTCCTTGGAAAAATAGAAACAGGGATTCGGATTTCAGGGGCTTTACAGTCTTGCCTTCTACTCTTTCTAATATGCGGTACTCGCATGACTTGGAGAGGCACCCCTAGCCAATCCTACACTGCATATCTTTTACTCACGAACACTGCCTCTCTATACTTCTTTTGTCTTTTCCATTGACCTTATCATTGGACTTACACCTCCTCCACTGTTTCTCTCACAACGGCTAGTCTTTCCCACTTTCCACAGGTTTCTATGACCTTCTTTTCCATTTACATCTTCCTTATCTCTTGGTCCATGCACGCTAGTCCACTCTATATAAGTTGTATGTCTACTACTTGTACTCCTCATTCTTAATCTACACAATACAAGCATTATCTTGAACCACTTTGAATCTTGTGTCCTAAGTCAATTCTCACTTGACTTCCCTTGTCCTTGAACTTCTTATCCTTGTAGGCTAGCGGATGTCAGTCTCTTCATGAGTATCACCCAACTAGTGCTACTCCTTAGGAGTATCTCCACCATTGTACACTTTGCATAACAAAAGATCAAGAATCTCTTCAGCCCCACCTTTCCAGGTGAAGGGCCCCCACTGTTATCACCACAAGTTGCTTCGGACGTCGAGAATGTCAACCCATAGCACCCCCTCCCAAAGAGGATGAAGACATTGAGCTTGGAGATGACACCACTCCTAGCACCCCTCAGTCAGTATCATTGCAACTCCCAGTGATCCCCAATATCCCCAGAATCACCAAGTGGAACTACGTACCCTCCTTTGCTTTAGGAGCCTCCTTACCCCAGCCCCCACCGACAACAGTCCCCATGACCCCAGCCCCCACCATGTCCAAAGCACCTGAACTTAAAGCTGCTCTTCCTGCTGACTTCTCAGGCAAACCTGCCAATGCATCCAGATGGATCAAGGCTATAAAGGCCTACTTTGCATTGAACCAAGCCCTGTACACCTCAGACAATGACAAGATTATGACAACCCTCAACAAAATGAGTGAGGGTTGAGGAGCCAACTTCGCTGAGATGTAGTACGATAAGATGGCGGATCAAACTATCACCACAGGCAAGGCATTCTCAGACTTTTGCTCCAACTTCAAGTCCACATTCCACCCCTCTGATACCAAGGCCACCACTCACCTTGAGCTTACCAAGCTCATCCAGAGATCCTCCCACCTCTCTGATGGAACTACTGATGATGGTTTCCAACAATATATCACTGACTTCCAGAACCTCGCTGCCAAAGCAGGTATCACAGACCATGTTACCCTTATTGACCAGTTCTTGCTTGGCTTAGACCAGTGACTTGCCACTATGATCCTCTCCATGTTCTCAATTCCCACCACCATTGACAAATGGATTGAACATGCTAAGACCTTCCATGGTCAGAAGATGTGCATTCTTGCCCTGAAAAAGGGACGTTTCATCCCTTCATCCTTTACTTGCACCCCAGAAAAGGACCCCAATGCCATGGACATCGACGCCACCACTACAATCAATAAACTCACCCCAGTCGAATGCACTCGTTGTATCAAGGAAGGTTGTTGCTTTTGCTGCTGCCAGGTGGGACATAACAGTATGAACTGCTCTAAGTTCCCCTCGAAACCACCCCCAAGAAACCCACAACACATCCACACCTCTACTACCAAGGAGACTCCACTGCCTCACTCTCAGTTAGATGAGTATGTCAACTCACTCAAAACCTCTGGGAAGGAGGAGACAGAGATCCTATCTATACTCAAGACGTGTTATAAGGAACCATCAGAGGAGGTAGCCTCTATTACCATATCTCTGGAACGCATCCAGAAGGCAAAGGATTTTTAAAAAGGAGAGTCGCTTTGACGTTCTCTCTTCTTAACATAGATAATGTACTTGTAGCCCCTCAGAATGAAAGAACCATTCGTCTCCCAGTTAAACTACAAGGAACCACTAAAACCATCGAAACCTCTGCCCTCATTGACTCAGGAGCAACAGGGAACTTCATTGACTCTCACCTTCTCTTAGCAGGATTCAAGCTCTCTAAGCTAGACAGTCCACTTATTGCCTACAACATCAATGGAACTGAGAACTGGAGAGGTACCATCAAGTGGAATGCCCAAGTTCCTCTCTATTTGCAAAAGTTCTCTGACAACAATAGGCTCATGGTCACTCATCTCAGTCGCCCTCAAATTATCCTGGGAATGCCCTGGCTCCAGAAATGGAACCCCACCATCGATTGGAAGACCTACTCAATTACCATAAAACATCCCAACAATGACTACAACTCACATTGGTACTTAGCTGACCTGGATCACGAAATTGCTGGACTTCTTCTCCAAAGGTATCCCCAAGGGGTCGAGAGGTCTCTTCGTGAGTATCCTCCCTCGAAAGAAACCTCTGGTGAAGGAATACAATCCACAGAAATCGATAAGCCAACCAAAGATACCATCCCAGATTTCTGCAAGGACTATATGGACGTCTTTTCTGAAACCCTCTTTGAGAAACTCCCCCCCCACTGACCCATCAATCACAAGATTGAGCTCAAGGACTCCTTTGTCCTGAAGGTCACCAAGGTCTATTCACTTAACCCCATGGAAAAAGAGGAATGCCACAAAATGATTGAAGAACACCTGAAGACGGGTTGAATCATTTCTTCCCACTCCCCCCAAGCCTTGTCACTCTTCTTTGCCAAAAAGGAAGATGGTTCTCTTCGCCCAGTCCAGGACTACCAATATCTCAACTTCCACACCATTTGAAATGCCTACCCTCTCCCTCTCATTCCAGAACTCATTGACGACATGAAAGATGCCACCCACTTCACCAAGTTCAATGTCCGATGGGGATATAACAATATACGCATCCGAGAGGAAGACCAATGGAAGGCAGCCTTCATCACTCCCTTTGGTCTCTTTGAACCTATGGTGATGTTCTTCAGCTTTTGTAATGCACCTGCCACATTTCAGGAGTTTATGAACCATATCTTCATAGACATGTTGGCAGAACGCTGGCTTAAAATTTACATGGACGATCTTGGAATCACAATGAATGGTTCCCTTTCCCTTCATCATGAATGGACGTGCTGCATTCTTCAACACCTCTGAGAACACAGCCTATCCCTAAAGATATCGAAATGCTCCTTCAACCAGCCGACTATGAGATACCTGGGAATGATCATCGATCAAGGAATTATCCACATGGACCCTAAAAAGGTTGCTGCCATCAAAGATTGGAAACCTCCCACCTCCATTAAGGAAGTCTGCTCATTCCTCAGATTCGCAAACTTCTATCAAAAGTTCATCCCAAACTACTCTGATATCATTGCTTCCCTCACTCTTCTTACCTGCAAGGACCAACCTTGGATCTGGTCCCCCTTACAACAACAAGTGTTCGATTGTCTCCGTGATATCTTTGCCTCCACTCCTGTCATTGCAATCCCAGATGTATCCAAGCCCTTTTACCTTATGACAGATACCTCCCTCCTAGCTGCAGGTGCTGTTCTTATGCAGTATGATACTAATGGAGACAAACATCCCTGTGCTTACTTCTCCAAGACGTTCTCCCCTGCTGAACGCAACTATGATATATATGATCGGGAACTCCTCATGGTTATCTATGCCCTAGCTGAATGGAAACATTACCTCCAAGGGACCTTATATCCAGTTACCATCATCACCAACCACAAAAATCTCTCCTATATTCATGATCCCTGTAAGCTTTCCTGCAGACAAGCTCATTGGACCCTCTTTCTCCAGGACTTTGATATTGTTTGGGCTATCACTCCAGGTTCTCAGATGGGCCCTGCCAATGCTCTCTCCCAACGAGATGACATCGATACTTCTACAGACAACATTAACTCCTCCATCATGCCAGACCTGGTTATTCTCAATGTGCTCGATCTATCCCTCATGCATTATATTTGGTCTTCCTCTTCCTCGGATCCCTTCATTTTGAAAGCCCTCACAGCCCTTGATGAAGGCTCTCCTCTATTCACTCGTTCCTTCCTCAAAGACTGGTCCTTCAATAATGGCCACCTGTATTTCTGTGGGTGCATATATGTTCTGCCGCCTGCCCATGCTGCATTGCTCCATTCCATTCATTCCTTGCCCCTCTCTGGCCACATGGGCATCTTCCATACTAAGTCTATCCTAGAGCACAACTTCTGGTGGCCAGGCCTTTCCTCCTTTGTCAAGCATTTCATCGATGGTTGTGCCATATGTTATGCTGAAGCGTAGCTTCTAGCTGTAGCAACCACTTATAGAAGTAGGTTGAAGTCTCATAGAGCAAATAGAGGTCTCAGCACTTTAAGATTGCAATCTACAAGGCTGGAAGACTAGAAACTACACTTGGATTGCATAGAACTAGCTGAGGGATAGTAGTACAAGGGCAGTGTATTTATAGGGTTAGCTGGGGAGCATGGACCAAGTGGTGTGCCACAGCAAACTACTGGAAGGGGAAACAAAGGGAGTCCGCAGAGGGGAAAACCCTTGAAAGGAAAGAGGCTGTCCATTTAAAAGGTTACGAAGAGAAAATCAGTACTCAAGGACCAGGCTATCAAAAAGGTTGTAGGTGAAGTCTAGGTTGAGACACATGAGAGAGAAACAGAAAGGAGAATGATTCTCATCAATGCCATATGGAAAGTTTGTAACATTACCCCCCAAGTAGATAGGAAGTGACCTTACTTG
>JBBPRF010000550.1:0-20343 GCA_038092875.1 Lanmaoa pseudosensibilis | reverse complement strand
ACCAAACTGCTGACGCCACCAAACAAGCCACCAAACCCCTTTTTCACCAACTGTGTGTGCAATGGTGCAAACCAGATCAGCTGCAAAGACAATCGAAGTTCATAGTAACGACGGAGTGGTCCAGAACGGGAGTGGGGTCCCACCACCAGCCAAGAAACGTCAACGACAATGTGTGCAGGTTCCCAAGGAGCGGCGTCGTGGAAAACCGGGCGAAATATGCCAATTGAACCTCGACGTGTTATTCCTCGTACCTGCATTTTCTTCTCTTTTCTTCGGCTGTTTGCTGACGAACGGGGTGGAATTCCTAGATTGCCGCATACATCCACCCTATAGACCTCCTGAACCTTGCACGCACATGCAAATCGCTTCGGGTCCTTCTGATGGACAAATCTTCAGTGTTCGTATGGAGGAGCGCTCGTCGCCAAGTCAAGGGCTTGCCTGACTGCCCCGCCGACTTGACTGAACCGGAGTACGCCAATCTCGTCTTTTATGCTCGTTGCCACGTACGTACAAACTCTTCTGACGGGCTGAAACCCTCTGAGATGTGGCACAGGGCTGTGGAAAACATGCCAAGAGTGTTTTCTGGCACATGCGCCGTAGGTATTGTCCGAATTGCAGAGTTGAGCGGTAAGCTTCCATGGATACTTCACTACAGGCTTCCAGTTCACACACGAAATTAGATGTTGTTATCTTTTTCGGTGCCATGAGGTTATTCGCAACAATGATGTCCTTGCCCCAGAATGCTTCACGATTAGAGGAGGTATGTGCCATGGTTATTCGAGACATCATGCTGCTGGACCACATTGGAGAAAGAACAATGTGGGTTGACGCAGAGCAGAGGGATGCGTTTATGAACGAGTATAAGCGCACCTCCGACAAGAAGCAGTTTTTAAGTGACAGGCAGGAACAATATATTGCTATACTTCGGGTTTGTTTGATCTTACCCCCTTTATTGCGTCTCTCTGATTGGCCTCTAAGCATGCACGTAAATGTGAAATCTGGCAGCAGAGTGCAGAGACGATCTGGAAATATGTCGGTTCGAGCGAGTCAAAAGGTTAGACCTTTCTCTTTACAGAGACGGTTTTAATATCGAGCTGGTGTAGCATCTTCGAGCGTCTCAAACAGCACGGGTATGAACGCAAGGTTGCGCAACTTGGACACTATCCAATTCAAAAATACTGGAAAACCTTGTTAGGATATCCAAACCGCTCACGGACAAAGGCTAGTTTTCACCGGCATGAGATACGCCTGACTCGGTGTTGATTCTTGATACGCTAGAATGGACCGGATTTCGCCCAAGTGGCTCGAGACCATGAATGGCTTTCGATCTCAACGATTAGAATATGTTTATCTATCACGCCGACGCTCATTGACGTATAAATATGAGACCTGCGTGAAGCGCCCAGTACCGAACACACCAGTCTTCGACCTTCTTCCACATGTGGCTGATATCGCTCGTTTCCCCCCTTTTCGAGCTGCCATCAGGGCTCCAGAAGGAATTCAGATGGCTATCAAGCCATTTGAATGTTTGCGGAGCTACCTGCGCTAGTTGACCAGTGGAGGAAGAACCTCGACGCCGAGCTTTTCCTTCTTATCTATCCATACAAGATGCTTCCAATGTGGCATCGTGCAGTATTACAACACATACCCAGCCATCCCAAGCACTACACTTGGCCTGTGCATTGTTCTGCGGAGGTTGGGAAGGTATTTTCACTCATCCCGAAGTATTCTCGATTGTTATGCGTCATCACACATACCCAAGTGATGGTGAAGATGACTCGGAACGCACCTGGTCGATCTGTGACCGATTTGGCATTCGATTTGTGGAGGAAGCTCCATACATTGTCCATGCATGCGGGTTGAATCCAAATGTGGCCACATTGGAGGATATGGACCGCCGAAATGCCCGATTAAAATGTCTATCTTGCGAGAATGTGCGTATTAGGAGCTGGAGGGACGCGGTGTGTCTTCCTCTTTGTTGAATGGAGTGACCTATCAGGCTGAGCATTCCATGATTATACTGAACGATAGTTGTGACATGCTCATTTCGACCATAAACGCGACCCAGCGCTGCTTTCCGAGTTTCCACAATCGCAGATTGTCAGCGACGAGTACATGGGTGCAACCCATGCCGCCGAGCTGTCCGTCAAGAGGGAATTGGCTCCGAAATTGGCGCCGTGTTTGTTACGCCGACTTCGTGTAGGAGATGGAAAGCGGTTTCGCGCTGCCATATATCACCTCGAGCATTTGTGAACTGTTACATCTTTACGCTCTACGTGCAGGCTGGCCCTCATCATGGCAAATATGAACACAGTCATAATATCGAAGGCGGTAATACCAAACGGGGTGTACACTAGGCGCCGTTGGGTATGTATGATGTGTGTTCGGTGGAGATGGTTGAAGAAGGGGGGCAAGTAACACTCAAGGAGCCTTGCTGTGATGTTTTCCGATGACTTGGATTCTCGTCCGACACACGCTGAGGGGAGAGCTCAGCTAAATTTTTGGTTGTACGATATGTGTATATGTATCTGATCTTTTGTTGGTTTCATATTTCGTTTACTTGAATCTTGTTGGCTAGTGACCAGCTTACCCCGGGCCCAAGCAAGGTCTCTGGCACTTGCCGCCACCGCATAGTAAGTGATCGGCGTTATGAAGGGGCATTGCTGTCTTCTTTCGATTGGGTCTGCTTAGCCAACGAGGGTGATCCATTTCATACCAAACTAACATTCACGAGATCTTCCCATGAGACAAAGAAAAAGGCAGAAGGCATCTGTCTAGCCTCAAAGAGCTAACCCACTGGAAGCCGTCCCCCCGAGTTCAGCGACCTCTGTCCTACGCCCTCGGAGACGTTACGCGTCACCCCCAACAACTCGTACTCCCCACCATTGGTCACAGGGCCACTCGACGATCTAGAGTGGCCACGCAAATGCGAGTATCCAGAACCTTCGCTGCCAACATACAATCCACCCGACACGGACCGATAATCCCTCAAACTAAGCACAAGGCGAGGATAAATCATGAACGGAACGGTATCGCAGTACAGCGTGGCAAGCGACTGATACAACATCTGCATGGGTATTACAATCATTCCAGCAACTCGTCATACAGATATTTACTCACCAGAGGCGACAGCGACAACCCCATTGCGAGTCCCTTGTAAACCAGGTTCCTAAGGGTTGGCGTGAGCGTTCAACACAATGATCCTCAGGGGAGAGCCTCCCGTACAAGAAAAAGTAGAGTGTGCTGTGCTCTAGTAACAGCATCATGTATTTGTTAATTTTTTGTCTTCCTATCATCCTTCTTGTTTCAATGGCGTGCACGGCGAAGCGATAGATTACCAGAGCCATTAGCAGAATATCGAATAGCAACCCCGGGATGCTGTCGTAAATGAAGATGGTGTTGCTGAGACCTAACTTCTTGGCGGTGCAAATGGTTACATCAAGGAAGGTGTTGCTCGTGACTGATCGCAAAATGAAGTCACTACAAAGTCACTGAGTGCATTCATGATACGCACTGACGACGCCCCTGTGAGGGCCATCCACTAAGAAGGCAATGACAATAATATTGACCACGAGAAGGGAGAACAGAAAGAATAGGATATATCCTGCTCTTTTTGGTTGATTGAACATGGCTGAGACACGGAGAATCATGATCGCTATACTTCGGTTGTGAAGCTAATGCCCTCAAAGTACCCAAGAGTTACGAACCATGCATTGCCACTAGGTAGATTACTTCTGTCCATATGAGAATCTCGACCATGACTGTACCTGAGAGGAGGTGTTTGATCAGCATGTCTTAAATAATGACGTTGTACAGACCTACATCTATTGTTTCGCAGAATCAAATATCATTGTGAATCACTCTTGCAGGCAGCCGTTAGGAATCACACTTACGCCTAGATCGAATTCAGCCAGGATTCCATGTGAAACAAAGGACTGACCAATTGAGACATGTAGAAAACGCCAGTGCCTGACCCTATCAGAGACGATTGGTGATCGATCTTCGAGAAACTCGGATGACATACCTAATCCAAGGGAACTGATCTCTCTAATGAGCAGTCTGAGCAACCCATATGAAGATCGTGACATACATTGAAAGTGCAAGTCCGAGATAACGTGCCTAGTGTGACGATGTGGGTTCATTCAAGGTGACATCAGAGTAGCTCGTTCACGTTACCACTACGAAAAGCGTTGACATCATGGACCAGGGCTTCATCTAAAGAGAGTTGGCGGAGATCGTTTCAAAGAATGTTGCCCCATACCCATATCAGCTCTATCTGTGTACCGGTTGGGAGGACGCTAGGAACTGAATAGCAACCGCACATACCTCACGTGAAAAGGTAAGAACTGAGATAAAAGTCGGTAACTGCAAAACAGAAAAATCGATATGCATACTGTAATCATAATACACAGCTGCTGTAGCCGCAACTGCACAGATAACGGCTTAGTAATTTCCCGAGAAGAATGTGGATCCCAATGATGTACTCACCGGAAATGTAGTTATAAAACTCCAAACTCTCAAGGATAGTCACCACTTCGGAGGAAGACATATTGACACTCGAGATGCGTGGAGGAAGTTAGAGGGTCATCCTTATCACTGAATGATCTCCAGTTATAAGAATACAGGCAGAACGATGTGCCCAGAACAACCATTAACGCGGACGCCCATGTCCAAACTGTCAAGAGTAGCAGTCAAGAAGGAAACTGTTTGGTCTATTTCTGTTTGCTCCACCTCGGTGGCTGGCGCATGACAAGAAGTTAAATCAAGTCATCCACATATCTAATGGTTGTGATACTTCGCTGGTTTTGCCACTGTATTGTGATCTTAGATTGCTGCAAACACTGGGTTTTCACGGGTTGCCAACGGTTACTCGTTTAAAACAAAGACCATGGCTACTGGGACATTAATGAGCATGAAAGAGCTTTCGAGGAGATGACACTTCCGCCTAATTTAGGCCATTGTTCTCATGATCCGAGTGGAGACGAGGACATCGTTCACAGCAATAATCACATTGTACGATGATCACGAGGGTTTCCTGAAGACTGGGAATGTGTGAATAAACACAATAAAAACGCTGTCACTCTCGTAGCGATGCACCGATACGATGGTCAGGAGCCCGGTAGGCAAGATCCAGGTATAAGTGGAACGGGATGCAGGGTGACATGTGGATATGGCGCTTGAGCCTTTCACATGTCAGGATCGAGTTTCCGCGCTAGACCAGGTCTGGAAGTGAATGAAGATGCCGGGGTAGCCCTGTGGCACTGGAAGAGAAAGCACGGGATATACTAGTACTCACTCGGGCAACCATCAGGCTATACATAAGTATCATCACACGCGAGGGGAGTGGCGAAGTAGTCCAAAGACCTTGGGAGATCGTTAATAGGTAATCTTGACAAGAAACTGGGCGGGGTAGATATCGTTGTGTGCACCCTCTGCAAACGTGCTTTGCAAGAATGAGAGTCCAAACGAGGGCGTTCTGCCAGTGCCATTCTGGGGTAGTCGTCTGACATAATACAAATGCTGTGTGGAGGGTCGTTTGGTCTAAGGTTAGGGTTTCCTTGCCATTCTCATTTTCAACCACTTAGAAACGCATTTCCATAGACGACATCTCAATCATGGTACGTCGTGAAGATTGGTTTATCGCTTCCCAGCTCTCACTGGCTTGCACAGGGAGGTGGAGCGCGTTACCCGTACCCGAAACATGTATGGTCGCCAGCAGGTGCGTGGAACCGATGATTCTCATCTCCGGCTTTAGAAACAGTAACCGACAGGTGGATGGTGGACTCGCCCTGCGAATTGGGCAAGCAACACGGCGATTACCATGACTGGCATCCTTGCCATTGCGTACGGCGTATGGTCTGTCAGTGCAGAGCGAGAGGTGATGAAGTGTTTTTTCGTTCCCAGATTTGGCGCTTATGGCCGTGCGGACAGACCCGGCACATTCTTCCCGATCGTCCAATACCTTCAATGTTGGTACGAAAATTCGCGTTACTCCCTTAGTTTTTAACGCTCACCGATACATTAGTGGGCAAAGCAATTTAGACAACAAAGCAAGGAGGAGGCATGAATAGTCGAGACGTTTACTTCCCCCTGGTGTACCGATGCCTTCCGACCAACTAATCATGTGTTCTCTATTTTAACTGAACAATTTCTGCATGCTCCAAGTCGCGACCATACTCAGCTTTCTGAACACTACCCTAGTGAGACCTAAAGGAGCCACGTAACCCTACCTTCCAGGCTGAACACAAAGGAGGACGATGGTCATTCTCTTCCTCCCCCACGCCGGACACTTGATGTCCTTTCCCAGGATTATGATAGAGATTATGGGTTACTGGAACTATATGCCGGCAGCCCGGTTGAGCGAGGAAGACAGGTGCGGAGTAAAGTCAATCTCTGCAATGGATTTGACCCCATAACCTGAAGGGCCCATACAGTAACTGCCAACAAGGACAGCGGATCCCGTGGTTTCTGGTCAGGAAGCCGTAAGTCGTCCAGTAACTATCATGATCCGAACGTTGAACACCCTCAGCTTGTCGCACTCTCGCTCTCGTCCCTAGTATGTGAATCCTGCCTGTACCGAGCACCACCTGCATTTGGTTTCACCTGTCCCAATCTCAAGCATGGGTACGAGATCCAAGCGCGTGTTTGTACGGGGATCAGGTGGTTGAGGTCATCAGTATATAAATTGCAGTTTTGGAGGAATATCTTTTCTCTCATTGCTCGCCTTCCACCCGAGATTCTAGGAGCCATGCTTATTCCTTCTGCTTGCGGCCATCATGAGAGCTACAATTGGCAGGGGGAATATGTCTCGGGTGCACTCCCGCTGGGTGAGTGTTTCATATGTTTGCCGTCATTGGGCACAATGCCGCTCCGAATTGCCCGTCTATGAAGGTGTGTCTGTATTATTAATCGACGGAAGCCCTCTCGGAATTGCCTTAATTAAAGTGTTCACGGGGCTACTACGCCTGGGAAGATGGGGAGTTCAAGACTTGCCAAACTCACCGTCATGCCATCGCGAGTACCACAATTATAGACATCGTGAATTCTGTCATTCAAGAGCAATGGAAGACGAGCTACCTCAGTTCCGTTGATAATCCCATGACGTCTGCGGGAATTACGCTCGTATCCCAACGTCTCACGATGAAAGACCCCATCCGTTGATGCTAACAAAAAGGTTCAACCTTCAATCTTTTCGTGCGCCGGCATAGCAGTGTTTACTCTAATCTGCTGACTCTATCCTCGTTCGAAGTATGCTTGGCTCAGGAAACGATATGAAAATGGAACGTAACTAAACAATTATGAATCTGATGGACTTACCCGAACATACTGCAGGATCGAATCGGTTTGTAATCCTGGAGACTAAGGCTTCAAGTTGAAGCTATACCAGCATGGACGAACCATAAAGTTAGACACTGTTGAGGTCTCTGCTGTGCGTCTCCGCTGTACGAAAGAACGCCGCATGAAATTGCTCAGCCTGAGGCACTTTCTTAACAGTTGGAAATCGAAGTATTTTCAATGGTTACGCGTGGGGTGGTGACCCGGTATGGTCAGGAGCTCAATCGAAAGTGTCGTAGTAGGCGGAATGGTCGGAGCCGAAGACATGACTTGATCCTGGCTACGCAGCCTGGGCGACTTTTCTCTAGTAGGAGAAACGTTTTGAAGATCTCGACATTGTTGTGTTTTGTAGAGCATGCAG
Organism: Lanmaoa pseudosensibilis; assembly: GCA_038092875.1. NCBI lineage: Eukaryota > Fungi > Basidiomycota > Agaricomycetes > Boletales > Boletaceae > Lanmaoa > Lanmaoa pseudosensibilis. The sequence continues at coordinate 12,647 of JBBPRF010000550.1, read as the reverse complement.
CGGGGACTCGTGACGAATGTGGTCCCGTATCATAATCATACGGCGCCTAGCTGCTCGACCTCGTGCTACCTCAGAGTACCTTTTCTCGTTTCTAATGGGGAATGACGAAGTATCTTGAGGTGGTAACGACCTGCCTGGGTCCTATTTGCATGCTGTCACCGCGATGTCGATTCTTGCGTCTATTCGGGCCGTGTTATAATAAACATATGGCTTAAGCGTTTGTTACCGAGATTCGAAATCAGCTTGAAGGCAACAGGATGCAATGACGAGGCTGAGCCACCGTTCGCAGCCAGATCTGTCTCGAAATGCGTTGATGGTGGTAAATAGGTCTTGGAAACTCACATAGCAAAATGACGTCGGAAAAACATCTTGTCACCGGGTTATCTGGACTCGAGCAGACACCGCGAAGGGCAAGGCATCTGGTTTCGAGTGCTTGATTGTCACCTGTCTTCTGGGTATTACGTGTGCTCGAGAACGTGACATGCGATGGCCCATGCGAGTGTCTACGAAAGTAAATATCTAGAGTCCCTTTGTGCATCAGTGCGTCGCCTACCCTATAGTGATACAGTCGTGCACACCTTGTGAATAGACGTCGGGGGACCGAGGAATGGGAACGATTCTTATAGCATGGGACCTCTGCTGTCTGTAGATAGTAAGATCGAACATGGACAGGCTGTTTGCTCAAATGCGCTTCATACGCGTATCGTTAGATAAAGGATCTTGCTAGTGGAGGGATGAGGGGCACCGTTTGCTTGTTGCGCCTAACAGGGAATGAGGATAACGTCCAGAAAAAGACGCACGGGGTTTGCTTCCTTTGGATCTGCAGAATCTTGTCCTCTACGTTGAGAAGCGTCTTTGTCTGGATATGGTTGGGGTGACCAGCCTCTAAATTGGCAGGCGATTTACGCTGCAATGCCTAATGAATCCCTGCGCACCAACTCGACAACGAAACCGTGGTTTTGCGATGGATTCTTCAACCGCTCGCTAAGATAATATGTCGGACACTCCACATACGATTATCTATCGAGGAAGAGCACTCACTCGCTTACTACATCCACGAAAGTCCCTCATTTGTGGCATCCACTCTCGCTAATTGATGATCAGCAGGCTGACGCAACATTCTGGAAACTCGATTGTGGTAATGCGAAGCGGGGTCCTTGAAGTTACTCTCCGGTAGCCACGGCCCTTCTGAGCGTTCGAATGCCTTGACATAACTTGGGAGTGGGGCAGCTGCCAGTGAGAACGTGGTACGGCATGGGGCACGCCAAGCGGTGGCACCTCGTTCTCGCGGGGATGGGCAAAGGGTTCGGCGTGCCTCCAACAGGGTCAGCACAGAAGGAAGTGGCAAATGCAGTGATCATCAACCTCATCATAACGGTTGAACTGAGGGGCGGACGTACTCGGTTGCACCGGTCGACCTATGGCACCGAGTGGACTGCCAGTGGATCAATTCCCAGGTGTACGTACACAATTTGGCTCGGCGCAACTCTTCTTCTGATGAATTTGCACATCGCCACCTCGGGCATTTCCCACTCCCATTTGTATTCTGCCAGTGGGTTCTCTTTCCATTCTCTAGCGAATAACCTCCGTCCTGAGCCTGGCAAGTGTGTGCTGTCCTTTCCTTCCACCCTTCACACATGTCCGACACCCCAGCTGAGTCTCCAGCCCAGCTCTCCGCAGAACAAGCATGGCTCGCCGGTGCACTCATCACCGGAATTGGATACGGGATCGTCATGGCTCTTTTCTGGCTCTGCTGTCAGGCTCTCTGGAACCGACTCAAACGCAAGGACGCGAGTCGTAGACGAAACTTCTTCTTCCTCTTCTATGTCTGCATCCAGTTTGTGTTTGGATCCCTCTTTCTTGGGTCCAACTCCCAGTTCACCCAATTGGCATTCATCAATTATCGTGGGTTCCCCGGAGGTCCGAGTGCGTATGAGAAACAGATGTTTTCGATCGCTGTCGATGAGATCGGGAACGTATCCTATGTCCTTGCGAATTGGCTCGCCGACTCGTTGCTGGTATGTCTCTCGGTCGGCGTTGGATTTCCAGAGGTGTGCTGATACATTAGTCATGGTGGCTGGGTGTGTATAGGTCTGGCGGTGTGTCATCATCTATAGGGATTTCGGGGCTGTCTCGTGGCGCATCGTCCTCGCCATCACGGGTCTCATGCAGCTTGCGTCTTATGGTGAGTATCATAATTCATCTACACTCTCTTGGGTGGTTTTCTAACCCCAAACGTCACTCCCGCCCGTTCGCGCCGTCCCACACAGTCTTAGGCGTCTTTTTCCTCTTACAAATATCCTCGCCGTCGTCCTCGCCTTACACCAACGCCGGTCATCAAATCAACTGGACCTTTCCCTACTTTTGTGTCTCCCTCGCTATCAATATCGCCGTAACGCTTCTCATCGTCATTCGATTGTTAGTCTACCGACGCACCATGGTCCAACTACTCGGACCAGGTCATGCAACTGAGTGCACGACGGTCGTTGCGATGCTCGTCGAGTCCGCAGCGGTCTATGCCACATTTTCACTCTTATTCTTGATCCCGTATGCGATGAACGATCCGGTCTCCTACACATTCATACAAGTCCTCGGGGAAGCTCAGGTAGGCCGCTCAAGATAATGGCAGCGGAGGAATGTTCTCACTCTGATCCCTCGTGCTCATTGCGCGGCGTCTAGTTGATCGCACCGCTGTTGATCATTTATAGAGAAGCACAGGGAAAAGGTTGGATCAGCAGTGCATCATCGGTGGCCTCGTCGACCGCCAATGGTGATGGGGATATTCGTATCGGACGATTCACCGACATTCAATTCGCGTCAGACATATCCTATCCGCAGACGGCCGGCATACGTTCGTTGGATCTCGCATCGAAGCAGGATTCATTTGGGGAAATGGCTGTGGAGGTGGAGGTGGGGAGCGACGGGCGAGAAGAGATTGAGTTGGGCGAGTTGTGAGGTGGCATGCGTCGTTCATCTATTTATTTACCTCTCGCTTTCGTGGCATGGCTCTGGATCTGCGACTACCTCGTTTTCATTCTCATCCATCCATCTATTTCTTCTTTCTTGCTTTTTTTCTTTTATCTGTGTCGTTGTACCCTCCACGTGTCTAGCTGTATACCCCTGACAATCAACTATGGGGATGTACGTCGATACCTGCTTTGCACCGTTGACGTGTTCTGCATCCTAGGGTTTGACTTTGGTCTCACAGAGTAACATAGCTGATGAATCGCCCGCCTGGGGATCAGTGCCAGCACTTTCCGGGAGAACGTTGCACAGAGTTGGCAAGGGCGGGGGTTCAACGTTCACTTTGGTCAAGCGGATTCATCGTGCGCAAAGCGATGCCTCCTGACCTTACATTTGACACCGATTCGACGGCAACACTAAGCACGCATATGACATGTTAGTAGAACAAAAGATGCCACGATTGGCGTTCTTGCGAGATTAATCCTAACCGAAAGCGGGACGGATCAGCAGTGGTTACTGATCATTGGCGTTGGTGGGCATTAGCGGACATCGAAACAAGTCACTTGCAGATCCCAGCCGGATATGATCGTGGACGCCCTGATCGGCCCGCTGTTTTCTCAAACGCGCGCTCCCGAGGGTTCATACCAATACTTAGTCTGGTGACCAGACTAACCGATACTATGATGACGCTGAAAGCCGAGTCCGACGGGGGCGCATTGGGGACGGGCCCGTCAGTGTCTGGTTCTCTCCCGGGTATCGTCTTGATCGTGAGGCCAGGCCATAGTAGTTGACTGAGTAGTTCGGATCATCTGGAGCTGTGTGCAATGATTAGAGAGAATAGGATAGATTGTGAATGTGCCCCCTCGTCATCAGTACCATCACCACACTCCCTCAGCGAGAATAGTGCTGTGAGGCGGCACGAACTCGCCTACGTACTCATGATTCAGTATGGTATCTACATATACTGCATTAAATCACCCATGCGTCCCATCTTCGGTAGGTGAGCGAAGACACATCCATGCGGGAAACGCGATTGAAAGGATAGCCTTGCCCGATGCTGGCTGATGCTGATCCATTGTGAGTTGTAACAATGTAAGCTGAAAGAAAGTAGGCGCACCGTCAGATGGACCACCCCGGCGGATGGCACAGTCACTTGTTGCGCCTAATAGGAAACAAGCTATCACGACATGGCACACAAGAACAAGAAATGGCATACTGGGTCTACTTGCGTTGGATCTGCAGCACTTTGTCCACTTCGAGGAGCAACTTTGTTCGGCTGCCTGGGGTCAGCAGCCTTTGGAGGTGGTTTACGCTGCAACGTCCGATGAGTCTCTGCATACAAATTCGAGGAGAAATGAACCTTTGGTCTTCCGAACGATGTCGCAACCATTCGCTAGAATGGTGTGTTAGACACTACTCTGATCCCCTATCGAGGAAGAACACTCACTGCCTTGCGTTGACCCGCAGCCATCCATGAGGGACCTTCATTCGTGGTATACTCTCTCGCTGGTGACTGGGAAGGTGTTCGATGATCGGTAGGCCGACGCGACTTGCTGCGACCGAGATCAGGCTTATGCGATGCGGGGTCCATGTTATTCTTCTTTGTCCTGGTTGGTAGCCACTTTTTGAGCATCACAATTCCGTGAGATGACTTGGGGGTATCGAGATTTTCCTCTGGACGTGCCTCCGGAGGGGAGGCAGTGGGTAGGGCATTTGAGGACCGTGGTCTGGTATGGGATGCGCCAAGCGGCAGTGCCCCGACCTCATTGGAATGGGCGGAGGATGCAGGCGATGGTGGCTGCGGCAGCGTCAACACAGAGGGAAGAGGGAAATATAGTGATCACCAACCTCGTCATAATCGAATTGAGGAGCGGTGCTCGACGGTACCTCTACCTATACGATCGTGAGAACTTGCTTCGAGGGGGGAAAGAATGAACAGATACCTCGAGAAGATCACCGTCCGCGTCTTCGCCATGGGTCTCGGACTCGACTTTGTTGTCATGCCGACTCGAGATCGAATGTTGCTCGTCTGGTTGTCCTTGCTCGCGAGGAGATGCCTAACGAGCGTGTCAACATGGGAGACAGAATGAGGCTTATCCGACATGCGAACATCATGAATGGACATATGCTTACATCGAAAGGACCGTACATGTCTGGGAGAATATGGCCAAGGCGACGCACGGTGACTTTCCCGTCACCTCGTGCAGTTGCAAGCTGGTTGCCATCCAGGGAGAGGGCAAGAGAGACTACCCTTCCACTCTCCTTGATAACAGGGCCAATCTGAATCAGTGTTGATGTGTCCAGGAATGAGATGGCATGACCTGCGAAAGTCGCAATGAATGTTCCATTGGTGGCTATGGCGATAGACTTGACATCGCCATCATCAAGAATCAGTGATTCGGCGATCTCAGAGCCCGAGGACGCATCAAAGGACTTGATTTTCTTGTCCTGCGATACGACAAAAATTTGCTGACTGTCACTGGACCATGCAAGCGGAGTGTTTGGCCATGTTGAGGCTATGCCGGTGTGGATGGTAATGAGTTCATTCCCGTTTCGACTGTCGAAAATGTGGATGGAAGAGCCTCGGCAGGCAGTGGCGATGTACTCGCCATTAGGAGAGAATTTGATTCCCCTAACACTATTTTCATGTCGGAGCGGACCAACGAGCCGCTCTCCGTTGGTGATGCTCCAGATGTTTGCTTCATAGCCAGCGTATGCAGTCCCGGTGGCAAATTTGTTCGAGTCTGGGGAGATGTCGACTGCAGCTACCTCGGTTGGGCCCTGCAGCACGTCAATGAGCTTTTCGTGCATCTCCGCGTCCCACACGCTTGCGCCCCGAGTAGTCCCACACACTGTCCACTTATGATCCCTCGACACCGAAATGGCATTCAGGTTCATTCCCTCTTGCTTCGCGACCAATTGACCATCTGCAAGCCGCCATTGTCGAATCCCATCGCTACAACCGCCCAGAAGATGCTTTCCGTCAGGGTAGAATGCGGCGGCCCACACCCCGTCAGAGTGACCGGTGTCAAGTACTATTGTTTGGTCTTACTGAACTGTCAGCAAAGTTGCACAATCACTCCTCGGAACTGCTGCGCACCGGTCATTGTTAACGACATCCTCACCGATGGTATACAGTCGTTGGTTTCGAAGAGTGAAAGAAACGAGGTGTTTTGATTTTTCGTGCTGTGCAAAGTTGCCTCACAAATACGTTGCCTGATGTTCAATCATATGGGTCGCGGGCGGCTTGTGCCTTTGGCGCTTACTTTTACTCGCATCCCGATTAAAGATACTACGTGACTTCGTTCCATAGCCGGACAAGTAGTCAAGACCATCGGCGAAACGCTCTCTCGCTGCAAAGGGTAGTCTTACCCTGGGACTTGCGAGTCTTCGTCATATCTCGGCCGCAGGACTTGGTTCACCACGAGGGTACAATCCGCATCAGACTCGTGACATACCGCGCACAAAACATGTGGGTATTCTAGGACGCTCTCGAACAGGCAGCGTTCATACTCTAGATGAATGCTCCAGAAGACGAGTGCATGTATCTCCCGAATTCGAATCGCGTCATGTTCACACTCGTATGTATGTCTGGGCGTTTCTGGATCAGCTCGCTCTCGCCGCTATGGATGCCGGACAGGTGGATATCGCAGACGTACGTACGTATCTCTCCGGCCTCGAATAGCTGTGCTCACACATACACTTCGTTGACGCCAGTAATACCTTTGGACCCCTAACGACAAGTTCCGGGGTTCACCACGCATAGGCTGTATTACAGCATCCACATGGAAGCCACTGAAACATCAGAGGTTGCTCTCGACTACTATACTGAGCTGTTGGAGGTGGACTCTGTATGCAGGCCAATTTGATCCACTGCACGTCGTGTTCTCATATTTTTCTTCTAAGGCAGTGTAGAAGCGTTGTGTGTCGATATTCCGATGCACAGGCAAGATTAACAACTTGGTTCACGAACTTTCGCTGAGTCGACGTCGATGGCTGGCTTGCATTGGCGGACATTCACGACTTGTGTAACCGGTACGCTCCCATCCCTCATGATGTCGGCTGGTCAGTTACGAATACTCCCTGCAATCACGGATGCACGTCCTATTGCTCACACTACAGAACTCATTCTACATCCTGAAAGCGGCGGAAACGGCCTACACGACCGGAGATCTCGCACTTTTGATCAAGATGTTCCTCACAGTGGTCGGTACGACCTACGGTGATGGCTGTTCAAAGTACTCGCTTTGGTTTTGGCCAATTTTCATCGCTGTTTTTGGACAAAATGTCATCTCCACGAACTACGACGCTTCAAAGTTGGAGGATTACTCTCCCTTGTCCCTCGAGCAACCAAGGTGGTCATCTGGATCAGGGCTCACGCCAGATATGTGCGCCCGCCGTGGAGGAGTCGGAAATGGTTAAAATTGCATTTACGAGCGATGATTGGGGCAAGTTGGTATGTGTATACGATCGGTCTGAGCATTGATTTGAAGACTATCGAAACAGAGCGGATCGTTATTGCTGCATGATCTCATAAACTGTCACTCTTCGAGTCGCATTGGACTCTGCATGAAGGGTCACTAGGTCACCTCATCTGCAGCGGGCAACACTTAGGCCGACTAGTCTGGTGGGAGCAGATCGATTTGACTAGCCGATTCGGAGTATTATTGAATGACGGGAGGGGTTAGCGTGAAGGTGGTTCCAATGCTCGAGCGCTCATCCAATTCTTCAACCCTGTTCGCCCGACTCTCGATCTTCCAACGTCTTTAAAACAAGTTGTCCACCGAAAACGAAACTCGAACTGGACAGGAATGCTGCAATGTTTGCTTGAAGAAGTATCTCGAGATCTTTTTCCTCGCGCGCACGACGTGCACATCACCATAACCACTACCTCTGCCCCAATTTCCCCAGCTCCTTTCTGCTCTATTTTCATTTCTTCGCGAATTACTTTAATCCTGAGCCTGGCCCAAGGTTAGGTCACCTGAGTCTCCAGCCCAGTTCTCCGCAGAAAAGCATGGCTCGCCGGTGCACTCATCATCGGAACCGGATACGTCATCGCCAAGGCCCTCTCTGGCTCTGGTTTTATACCCCCTGAAATCGACTCGAATGCAAGGATGCGAGCTGTAGACGAAGCATCTTCTTCCTCTACACCTGCATCCAGTTCGTGTTCTGATCCCTCTTCCTTGGGTCCAACTCCTAGTTCACACCTAATTGGCGTTTGTCAATTATCGTGGGTTCCCCGGAGTTCCAGCCGCGTATGAGGAACAGATATTTTTGATCGTCGTTGATGAGATTGGGAACGTATCCTACATGTGTCCTTGTGAATTGGCTCGCCGACTAGTTGCCGGTACGGCTCTCGGTCGATGTTGGATTTCCAAAGGCGTGCTGACACACTGATCATGATGACGGGGAGTGTGTTAGGTCCGGCGGTGTGCCACATCTATAGACTTTGAGGCTCTCTTGGGTCTCATACAACTTGGGATACAGTCGTGCACATTCGTCAATAAACATCGAGAGAGCGAGGAATGAGACTGGTTTTATTTAACTCGGACTTTGGCTGTCTGTGCATAGTGGTATCGATCACGGAAAGGCTGCTTTCTCAAATGCGCTCCAGAGGGTTCACACCTGGTGCTAGAAGCTGAGCCCGACATGGGCGAATTGGGGATGGGCCCATCAATGTCTGATTCTCTCCTGCGTGTCGTCTCGATCGCGAAGGGAGGCGAATGTCATCACAGGGTCGCGGCGAGGACGCTCGTCGCGTGTGCGCCGGAGCGCGAACGAAAAAGCGTCTCGAACCCGTGATCGACGAGCGCTTCGAGAGTATAGCGTATCTCAACGACTGTCGGATACACTTCGACGTAGAAGCTGACCGAGTAGTTCAGATCGTCTGAACGTGTTGTTCTCAAAATTCTAACGTAGCGGTGAACGTTGACCGAACAGTTCGGGTTGTCCGAATGTGCTGTTCTTTGAAAATTGTGTACGATGATCAGAGGGGGTAGGGTAGATTGTGAATGTGCCTCCTCGTCATCGGTATCGTCCACCAGAGAGGAACACTGAGGAGGAGCTCATCGGTTTGAATGGTGTCGCAGGAACGTCTGAGCCGAATCAGTGCACTCGATCGTTTACCAGCGTCCCTGTCCACAGGGGCAATTACCTCTGATCTTGAGCTCTCACACTAAGCAGTACTTGAATCCGTGACGAACGAGAAAGACATAGACCCGGGAGGAACGCGACATCCTATCTCACACCCTCGCTTTAGGTTCGCGATAGCTTGAATTACTGTAATTAGACACCGTCCTCCAATCCCAGCTTTCGCGTGCACATAGATTCCCTTAGTGGGAATAGTGCTGTGGGGCGACACGAACTCGCCTACGTACTCAGTATGGTACTGCATTAAATCATCCATGCGTCCCATCTCCGGTAGGTGAGCGAAGACACATCCATGCGGGAAGCGCGATTGAAAGGATAGCCTTGCCTGATGCTGGCTGATGCTGATCCATTGTGAGTTGTAACAATGTAAGCTGAAGGAAAGTAGGCAGACCGTCAGATGGACCACCCCGGCGGATGGCACAGTCACTTATTGCACCTAATAGGAAATAAGCCATCATGCCATGGCACACAATAACGAAGAATGACATACTGGGTCTGCTTCCGTTGGATCTGCAGCACTTTGTCCACTTCGAGGAGCAACTTTGTTCGGCTGCCTGGGGCCGGCGGCCTTTGGAGGTGGTTTACGCTGTAACGTCCGATGAGTCCCCGTATACAAATTCGAGGAACAACGAACCTTTGGTCTTCCAAACGATGTCACGACCATTCACTAGAATGGTGCGTTAGATACACTACCCTGGTTGTCTATCAAGGAAGAACACTCACTGCCTTGCGTTGACCTGCAGCCATCCACGAAGGTCCCACATTTGTGGCCTCGACTCTTGCTAGTGACCGGAAAGGAAATCGATGATCGGTAGGCCGTCGCGACTTGCTGCGACCGAGATCAGGCTTATGCAAAGCGGAGTCCATGCTATTCTTCTTCATCTTCGTTGGTAGCCACCTTTTGAGCATCAGAATTTCGTACGATGACTTGGGAGTATGGAGATCTTCCTCTGGACATGCTTCCAGAGGGGAGGCAGTGGGTAGGGCATTTGACAACAGTGGTCTCGCATGGGATACACCAAGGGGCAGTACCTCGTCGCCACGAGAATGGGCGGACAATACCGGTGACGGTAGCTGGAGCAGCGTCAACACGAGGGAAGAGGAGAATGTAGTGATCACCAACCTCGTCATAATCGAATTGAGGAGCATGTGTGCTCGATGGTACGTCTACCTACGCGATCGTGAGAACTTGCTTCGAGGGGGGAAAGAATGAACAGATACCTCGGGGAGATCACCCGAGGGCGAAGGCTGCCCATCTGGGTGTCCTTGCTCGCGAGCAGATGCCTAACGAAGTGTGTCAATGTAGTGGACGAAATAGGGCTTATCCGACATGCGAATATCGTGAATGGACAAATGCTTACATCGAAAGGACCATACAAGTCCGGGAGGATACCGCCGAGGTTACGGATGGCGATTTTTCCGTCATGTCGTCCAGTAGCCATATAGCTACTGTCCGGAGAGATGGCAACCGAGCATATGGTTTCACCGTCCTCAATGACAGGGTCAATGCGAGCGAGAGTTGATGAGTCCAGGAATGAGATGCGATGGGATGCGAAGGTAACGATGAATTTCCCGTTGGCAGCTAGAGCGATAGAGAAGACGTTGCCACCAGTGAAAATCTGTGATTCAGCAATCCGGGACCCAGTGGATACACTGAAAGACTGGATTTTGTCGTCATCAGATGCAGCAAAAATTTTCTGGCCATTGCTGGACCATGCAAATGGAGTGATTGACCATGCTGAGGGAGAGATAACCGAGTCAATGTTGATGATCTTGTCACCGTTGCGACTGTCGAAAACACAGATCGAGCCGTGGTAGCAGGTAGTGGCGATGTGCTCGCCATTCGGAGAGAACTGGAGTCCGGTAACATAATGGTCATGTTTGATCGGGCCAACAAGTCGTTGCCCGCTTGTAATGCTCCAGATGTTCGCTTCATTGTCAGCCAGTCCAGTCCCAGTGGCAAACCTGGTGGAATCCGGGGAGATGTCGACTGTATTCACCTCGTTTGTACCCTCCACATCGATGAGCCTTTCATGCATCTCCAGGTCCCACACGCTTGCCCCCTCATTAGTCCCACACACTATCCACCTGCGGTCCATCGACACAGAAATGGCATTCAAGTTCATACCCGTTTGCTTTCCGACTTCTTGACCCTCTGCAAGTTGCCATCGTTGAATCCCATCATCGCTCCCGCTCAAAAGATGCATTCCGTCAGGGTGGAAGAGGACTGCCCTTACCCCACTAGGGCAACCGGTGTGAAGTACTTTTGTTGGGTCTACTGAATTGTCAGCATTGCACAATCACTCCACAGAACTGCTGCCTACCGGCCATTGTCGACATCACGGGCTGTTGGTGTACAGTTGTTGGTTTCGAAGAGCGAAAGAATGAAGTGTTTTGGTTTACTCGCACTGCGCAAATTCCAAAGCCGCCCCACAAATAGGTTTCCGATGTTCAATCTGGGTCGCGGTCGGCTCGTGTCTTTGGCGCTTATTTTTACGTCCCGGCGGCGTGGCCTCGTTCAAGCCGCGACCGAGCAAGCAGTCAACATCGGCGAAACGTTCCCTCGCTCCCAGGGTTAGTCTTACCCTGGGACTTGCAAGTCCATATCTCGGCTGCAGGACTTGATTCACGATGAGGGTACAATCCGCAACAGATCCACTCGCGATATACCGCGCACAAAGCATGTGGTTCATATTCTAGGACGCTCCCGAACAGGCAGCGCTCATACTGAACTCGAACTACGCCATACCCCCATCCGTATGGATGTGCGTTTTTGGATCAGCTCGCTCTCGCTGCTATAAATGTCGGACAGGTGGACATCGCAGATGTACGTACATGTCTCTCCAGGTTCAAATGATTGTGCTCACACACGCCTCGTTGACGCCAGCAATGTCTTCGGACGCCAACGACAAGCTCCCGGGTTCACCACACGTAGACTGTATTGCAGGCATCCGTATGGAAGCCACAAAAATGCCAGGGTTCATCTTGAGCACTATGCTGAGCTATTGGAAGAGAATTTTATCAACGCGGTACGCAGACCAGTGTGATTAAGCGCACGTCACATTCTCATCCTTTTCCCTCCAAGGCAATTTGGAAGCGCGATATTTCACGTCGTATTTCGATATTCCGATGCACAGGCAAGATTGACAACCTGGTTCACAAACTCTCACAGCACCTCGACATCAAACGTTGGTTCGAGTTGGCGGACATTCAAGCGACGTATAACCAGCATGCTTCCATACCTGATGACATTGGGTGGATCATCGACACTAACGAGCCGGCCAGCTGGTCAGATATGAATACCCCCTGCAATCACGGATGCACATCCTCTTGCTCGCACTACGGAATCCATTTGACGTCCTGCAAGCAGCAAAAACGGCCTACACGTGTCCTTGATCAAGGCCCTCCTCACGGTGGCCGACCAACGGGGACGGCCGTTCAAAGTGCTCACTTCCACTCTGGCTGATTTTCACCACCTTTTTTGGAAAGCTAAAAGATACTTTCCGTCAGCGTGGAACGCGACTACCCACACC